>SJYX01015025.1:0-34193 GCA_006410675.1 Oreotragus oreotragus | reverse complement strand
CATGATTTACACAGAAGATTAGTTGATTCCTAATTTCTGTGTATAAATACATCTTGTTTAAGCTGGTTTATGTGGAAATCACTGTGAAATTTCAATTAAGTGCTCCACATAAGTCAAATATTAATCTTAAGGAGCAGGTGATGGCCGGGATGTTGAATGGTGTGAAGAAACAGCCATTTAAAACAATGCAATGCATTAAAGATATACATTACATTTTAATGTTTGTCAATCACATACTTTTTCAAGCAGTGAGCAAAATACGGAAACTCAAGTATGATAAAAATAAATAAATACAAAAAAAAAAAAAACTTTAGCAAACCATTTAAGAACTACTTTGGAGATACTCTGAAATGGGCAGAAAACAAGGCAATTTCAAGACCATGATATGCATTTCAAAGCTCATCAGTGAATTCTAGATGCAGTCACTTTATCATTTATCATGTTAGGAACAATTTGTTTTAAGCTTACCAAACAATATATGTGACAGGAATGCCTAGTATACATAGGCGCTAGACTGGTTATGAAGTTAACACTTGCTATTTCATTTATTAATATTCATCCTCAAATGGGCATGCATCTGGAATGTGATGATGACTGTTCTCAGCAGACAAGGGAAACACAGGTATTTTAGCATAATGTGCATTAATAGTTCTTAGCCATGAGAGAGAAGGACGTCAGGCACACATACTAGCAGTTACTCAGTAAGAGGCAGACATTTCCGTATCTCCCCAGCTTTCCACAAAAGAAAAACCACTGGCTTTCCCCATGGGGGTAGGGGGAATGCACGCTGTCGGGTCCGGCAGCAAGATGCTAGGTTCTCTGAGCACACCATTTCAGGATACTCCAAATTTTGTATTCTGCCAACAAATCTGCCTTCAGGATTCTGTGGGAATCTATTTCAAGTTACAAACAAATGATTTAAAATTTGTGGGGTGGGAGGTGGGAGGGGGGTTCATGTTTGGGAGTTCGTGTAAAAAAATAAATAATTTGAGTTTGAAGAAAAAAAAAAAAATAAAAAAATAAAATAAAATTTCTAGAACAAAACTGTCTGAATTCAAATGACTAAACTCGCTTATTCAGAGAAAACTTTGTGAACTTTTCACTTCTTAATCACATGTTCTGACTTATCTGAAAACACAGAATCAAACTACTAATTATTTTGAATGTTTAATTAAGATGGGAATTTAGAGCCAACTTAACTGGTGAAATGGCCTGATTTTTCTTAACCTAACTAGATGGTTCTGTGACAAAAGCATCCCATAGTCAAGGAAGGTTGCAAGCCTAGTTACAGAGAAATCATTTTCAGAATCCTGTGGTCTAGAAAGCAAGCAAAACATTTCATTGTTTTTATTATTATTATTTTCTCTTTCTTTACCAATGGAGAACAGTGTATCTAAATAGGGTGAAACCACATTCTTTTTATTGTCATAGCAAACTGTGGTACTAACTGATGCAGGCTGACATTTCAAAAGAAGAATCTTAAAGACCACTAATAAAACCTTCAAATAAATTTCAGGAGCCACTGTGATGCTATGCCGACTGGGCAGAACATTTGAAGAACATTTTTTCTCATTTGAAAAAAGAGAAAAGGTTCCAAGACGTCTTACAAAGGCTACCAAAGGATCAAAACATACCCTCTGGGAAAGAATAACAGGGAATGAAATAATTTCAAAAGGATGATTTTAATAACCTCCTTCAATTGCTGGGTATATGGGTACTGGGGATAAAGAAATCTAAACTTCTGACCCCACTCCAGTACTTTTGCCTGGAAAATCCCATGGACGGAGGAGCCTGGTAGGCTGCAGTCCATGGGAAAACCTTTTGGGTACATAGCATGAATTGGAATTGAAATATCTGTTTATTCCGTGTGTTAGTTTTGGAGTAATTTCTGTAATGTCTTGTGCAGTGGCGGAATCATTTCATTTTATCTTTTTGTATGATAGAATACTGTTCAACCTTTTGAATATACCCTGTGTTGCATATTCATTCACCCACCGATGGACACTTGAATGGGTTCTACCTCTGGGCTATTGTGAATAAGGTCGCTATGAATATTTATGTACCAGTTTTTGTTTGAATTATTAACAACTACATAGTACTATCGGAGAAGGCAATGGCACCCCACTCCAGTACTTTTGCCTGGAAAATCCCATGGACGGAGGAGCCTGGTGGGCTGCAGTCCATGGGGTCGCTAGAGTCAGACACGACTGAGCGACTTCACTTTGACTTTTCACTTTCATGCACTGGAGAAGGAAATGGCAACCCACTCCAGTGTTCCTGCCTGGAGAATCCCAGGGACGGGGAAGCCTGGAGGGCTGCCGTCTATGGGGTCGCACAGAGTCGGACACGACTGAAGCGACTTAGCAGCAGCAGCAGCACATAGTACTATATATGAAAGAAACCACAAGGACCTACTGTATAGTTTAGGAAACTGTATTGAATATCTTATGATAACGTATAATGGATCAAAAGGAATATATGAAAAAGACATAATACCATGATAATTATTGTGCCAACACTATGAGTTATCATAGCACTAGTCAACATGTATTTATACACGCCACTAAAATATTCACATCCATAAGTATATTTCACTGCTTGATGATATAAAAATAGAGAAGTCAAACAGAAAAGAAATAAACTTCCTGTCATTGCTCATCATCATTTATGCACTCAACACCTGTAACACTCATTGTATAAATGCTGAACTAGGAATTGACATTGGTATAGACCAAGAGATTGTGAAGGTGTGAGGAAGTATAACTTACTGAATTTCTTAAGGAAGAATTATAGAACTCTACGTACATGAAGTGAATGAAAGTCAAATAGTTTAATTGAGCCACATTCTTACTAGAGTGATGAGCTTCCACCCCACCCAGTGTTAGCTCACAATTAAATGCTGCAGCCATCTGGCCTCAGTGTCTGCTTCCTGCCATCCAGAAAGAAAAGGTGAGGAAGTCCTGACAAAATCGTTGCTACTTTTCTTTTTTTGATTTGTATTTTATCACAGGGCTTGGCAAAGAGAGGGCCTAACGTGTTTTTAGAGTTGCATCCCAAGGCTTGCTCTAGTATGTTAGATATGTTGACAAACTGCTGATCATTTTCAACAAAGGACAATGATCTGCACTTCAGTATCTGTTGCTTGAGCTGGCATAGTAGGCATCCCTTTAAGTGCAGTCCTTCATGGTGAAGCAGGCATACCTGAAGCAGTAGCATAAGATGAACACATTTATCATATAGCCATCGCATCCCATGAATTTGTAAGAATTTTTCAGGTATACCTATCATCACTGGAGGAACTGACTTGTCCCAGTAATAACTGGAGCACCCAGCATAACAGTTCCTTGACTAAATAATACGCTTACAAGTACTTCTTCCAGTGTTCTTTCTCCTACTTCGGTCATGAACAGGAGAAGCTGATGGCAGTGGTTCTTGAAATGTATATCGATTCCTAGGTGGCACAGTCGGTAAATAATCTGCCTACCAGTGCAGGAGATGGAAGTGATGTGGGTTTGATCCCTGAGTCGGGAAGATAACAATTCATACACTCGTTTTATGTGAACAAGTTTTATACTCATGAGTGTTTTTCTTCTGCATACAGAATAGATAGGTGGACTATAAAGAAAGCTGAGCACAAAAGAATGGATGCTTTTGAACTGTGGTGTTGGAGAAGACTTTTGAGAGTCCCTTGGACTGCAAGGAGATCCAACCAGTCCGTCCTACAGGAAATCAGTTCTGGGTGTTCATCAGATGGACTGATGATGTTGAAGCTGAAACTCCAACATTTTGGCCACCTGATGTGAAGAGCTTTTTTCAAAGGTCATTTGAAGAGACACTGGTGTTGGGAAAGATTGAAGACAGGAGGAAAAGGGGATGACAGAGGAGGAGATGGTTAGATGGCATCACCGACTCAATGGACACGAGTTTGGGTAAACTCTGGGAGTTGGTGATGGACAGGGAGGCCTGGCGTGCTGTGGTTCAATGGGGCCGCAAAGGGTCGGACACAACCGAGTGACTGAACTGAACAGCAAAACAAATGCTGTTCAAGGACACTGAAAGAACCCTGATGTTGAAAATCAGATCTGTATAGTGAGCAATGCTTAGAAATCCCTGTGTTGAAGCATAATATTATGCCTATCATCCTTGTAGTTCCCTCAGTGAAATATGTTGAGACAAGCTCTTCATTCATGGTATAGATTCATGAAGAAGCTAGATAGCATTAATCTTTTATGTTGACAACGGTGAATTTAAATCTCCTGTGAATCCTATGTGACAACCACACATACCAACATGATTTATTAGTCTTATATCAGTATTATTAGTCCTACTCTATTTCAACTAAAAATATCATTATACAATTGTACAATTGAAGTCAAGACATAAAATCAGGGCATATACAAAATTACCATCCTTTGAGAAAGGGAACAAAAAAATAATGTGCTTTGCCTATTGCATTTTTATGTATTATATCCTTAAGTATTTTATTCACCACACCCAACTGAATGGTTCACAAACATTTCAGAGAGGAAAGGATCATTTCTTTAACAATGAGTAGTTCAACTCCTATCAAAGCAAATACCGGACAGTAATAACTATGAAGGACAAAGGATGAAGTTGATTATTCATACTTATATTACTCATTTGTTAGCTTGACAAATGTACGAGATCTGTTGTCACATTTGCTTGGGTCCAGCCCCGGTGGATCCAGGAAATTCGAAGCGGGGATGGAGTCGATGAGGAAAAGCTTATTTATTTAGAAATATAAAGAGAGATTAGGGAAGAATAGTGTAGTAGGAAAATTAGTGGAGAAAAGAGGCTGAATAACTTGGTTTACGTGGAAAACCAATAAAGTTCCAAGATAAGGAACTTGCACCATCTACATAGGCCACTGGTGCCTGCTTGAATAGCAGAGTGCCCCGCCTTGGGATCCCTCTCGCCTGGGTCCTAGAAGCCAGGGCAAATAAGTAGACTCGGTAAGCCTCCATGCTCCAGATGGGAATTCAGCCAGAAAAGGGAGAAAAGAACAACATGGGGGAGCCAAGCATCGGTGCCAAACCCAAGACCCTATTTTCAAAAGCAGCTTACATACCCCAAGTTGTACATAAAGAAATAATGGAATATGCAGAGTTATGCAGGGGCAGCAGTCCTGACCCTTGTTGAGACCAGGCTTTCCTTTTGCATACCTTCCTGTATACAAAAGGTCTCAGGTGGTTTACATTATCTTCTGGCCAAGAGGCCTGTTAACATTTTTATGGCTCTCTTCCTAGATAAATGTCTATCAACCAGAAAACTCATTTTTCCCCTGAACTGTTTTTCCTTAATCTTCATCACCTTCAAAATACTAAATAAAGTTACATTCCTGAACAAAGGTGCAGTGGGTTATAACAAAGAAAGTACTTAACTCAAAGATCTAATGTTGCTAATATCAGGGCTACCACCTGTTTTTTTCTATATACCAACTATATCTACAAATAAAAGATATTAAAACTTGGCAGCAAGTATTGGCTCTGCAAATGAAACCCTTAATCAGTCCTATTCTAATGATATTGACTCCTCAGAAGCCCCTGCATTCCTAGGATGTTTTAAGCTTCCTGTGCCTCTCACGGTCGGGAGGCCGCGAACAATCACATGCACAGCTATGAGTCCGGCAGGCAGGCTAGAAAGCCATCAGAGGGGTTTTTGGATTGAAACACTCTTATTATGCCCAGGAGACTAATTATCTAAAAGCTCTAAATTAACTTTTTCCAGAAAAAAGGTGGTGCGGGGACAGCCCCCTGTTAATGTTAGAAGAGTAGGTGGAAAGCATAACACAGTAAAGCAGGCAGACTGGATTTGAGGGTAGATACTTGGAAACAGGGGGTCTCCTGAGGCTCGATCCCACCTTTGTATATGCCGAGCCTCCTTCCTCATGACCTTTGCCATGGGCAGTGTTCCTCACGCTGGCTCCCGGCAGTCTATTGCCTATGCAATAGACAAATGTCAACTCGGAAATAGTATGATGTATGCGGGGACAGCCCCCTGTTAATGTTAGAAGAGTAGGTGGAAAGCATAACACAGTAAAGCAGGCAGACTGGATTTGAGGGTAGATACTTGGAAACAGGGGGTCTCCTGAGGCTCGATCCCACCTTTGTATATGCCGAGCCTCCTTCCTCATGACCTTTGCCATGGGCAGTGTTCCTCACGCTGGCTCCCGGCAGTCTATTGCCTATGCAATAGACAAATGTCAACTCGGAAATAGTATGATGTGTGCTAGATGTTTTAAACATAATTGATACAAGGTTCCCTCTCAACCTTGTCTTCTTCCTCTTCCAACTTCCCGCTGCAACCATGCAGAAAAAATCCTCTTCACACCTCCACCTCCAGGACGCACAGCCAGCATTTTCTGAGCTTTTCAGAAAGGAAGCAGACTCGCTGGTGTGACAGCTGGCATCAGAGCCGGAACTTGGACTGCCTCGCAGAAGACCATGGCTTCCCAAGGGTGAGCGCTGGCAGCTCTGATGCTGTCTAAGAAGAATCAGCCTTTTCTAAAAGCTCACGTGGAGAGGACTCAGTATGCAACTCACTCTCCTCGTTTGGAGTGGAAATAATGCAATGATTAGCATCCTTTTCATACAGTGCCGGGTTGCTTAATGAACCCATCTGCCAGCATAGTCTCTGGGGTTCCTCCCTTTTGTCTGTTCACTTCCTCTAGTGCTTTTGGATTCGTTGGCTCCTTTGTCTCCTCCTTTTGACAAATCAGCCATAAACACTTTCTGTTTTTCCCACTGGAAGGTGGTTGTTTTTTGTTTGTTTTCCTATTAATTATATAACAGATTCAGCTTCTGGAGACTCAAGTGAATTATTGTGTGTGAAAATGAGAGGAAGCTGGTAGATACAGCCCTGAAAATAGGAGCTTTGTAGATGGGGGCACCTGACTTCAAACTCTTATCTCAAACCACTTTCTGGTGCAACAGACTGTGGAAGGAACATCTTGAGTCTAGCTTTCTTCTCCACGAAACATGCCCTTCCCCTGCTCTTTTCCCTCCTCAGAGACTGCTGTTAGTCTGTTAGGACTATTGTAATGATTTTGTAGGAAGCTGGACCTTGTAGAATAAGAAGAGATTCTACATCTCCTCCGTTTTCTGTCTTATCATCTCCTCTCTCAAGGTAATGTACTCCTTTCTTCTTCCTTTTGTCTTTGTTAGAAAATTATTATTTCATCGTCACTCTTCAAATTTCCTTCAAGATTTCCTCCTGTTTTTCTCTTCTGCTCATCTTGGTCTCTTCACTCCTTCTTCCCTTTCTTCCTTCCTCCTTCCTCTTCTCTCCTTCTCCTTTGCTTCCTCCTTCCTCCTTCTGTTCCTTTTCCTTCCCTGCCTCTTGCTTTTCCACTCCTCCCAATCCTCAACCTCTAACACTTTACCATTTCCTGTGACTGTCTCCATCATTTGAGAGAGAGTAGAACTATCAGTATGGATTTATTTCCAGATGCTTTATTTCAAAAGATATTAAAAAAAAAAAAACTTGGTAATCTAAAGTATTCCCTGAGAAGAAAGAAGGTACATCAAACAGGTAGGGCAGGCATTACTTTCAAACTTGCTGAGAAAATGTTGTGTTAAAGAATTCAAATTATCACATGGGGCTTGTTTATTTTTCAGCACTTATTTATTAAATGCCTACTATGTCTCTGGTCTACTTCTAGGAGCTTGGAAAGTGGCTGTTAATACAAAGTCCTTGTTCTCATGGAGCTTACATTCTAGTTGGCAAGATACAGCAAACAAAAATTGGGCATAGGTACAAGAAATAATGGATGGTAGGAGTTAATCCCAAGGAAAGAAAAATTAAAGCAGTAAAAGGGGGTAAAGGGTAAGGAAAGATGAGATTCTAGACAGGCTCAGTGGGAAAACTGGTAAATAAGCAACCTTGAATAAAGAAGGGGAGTGAAACACAAAAATAGAAAGGAAAAGCACATCACAGGCCCAGACTACAAGAGATACAAAATCCTTGGTGTAGGAGAGCCCTTGGACATGTGTGAAAAAGAAGAGAGGAACAACTGAAGGAAAAAAAATTAATAGGAAATCAGGTGAGAGAGGTAGCTAGGGTCCAAATGATATTGGCCCTTGAAACCTATGGCCGCAGTGTTGAATTTTATCTCAAATATGAAAAAGAAACATGAAAGATTATGATTAGAGGAGTAGACATGGGCTGAAAAGATTCCCCTCTGAGTGCCATACGGAGCACACAGGGAAGTGAATCAGTTCTGTGCTGTACATAGTATCAGCAATGCATGTGTGTCAGTCCCTACTCAATGCTCTGCGGTGACTTAAATGGGAAGCAGAGCCCCCAAAGACAGGGGATATATGTAACCATACAGCTTATTCCCTTCATCCTACAGCAGACGTTGACAGAACATTGCAAAGCAACTTGCTGTTGTTCAGTCACTCAGTTGTGTCCGACTCTGTGACCATATGGATGGCAGTGTGCCAGGCTTCCCTGTCCTTCACTGTCTCCTGGAGGTTGCTCAAACTCATGTCCATAGAGTTGGTGAAGCCGTCCAACCATCCTGTCTTCTGTCATCCCCTTCTCCTCTATACTCCAGTAAAAAATCAACTATATTCCAATAAAAATTAATCGCAAAAAGAAGATCAATTCTAGAAGTAGGGGGACCATTTAGAAGTTATTTTACTAACGCAGGCTAGAAATGATGGTAATTTAGTATAGTTCAGATGGGGTGGATTTGGGGTTTATTTTGAATGTATGAAATGGCAGAAATTTAATTTTTTGAGTTTATATATCAGAAAGAGGGTAGTCAAAGATAATATTAAAGATTTTAACCTAAGCACTTGGAAAATAGTATTGCCAGTAAGGAAGAATTCAAGAAGAAGATTGAGCATTGTGGAAAGAAGATTCAAAATGTATGTTTTGTCCATGTTAAAGTTGAAGATGCTTCTTATATATTCAGATAGATAGTTCAAGTTAGATACAGAATCAAGAATTTATAGGCAACCCACTCCAGTACTCTTGCCTGGAAAATCCCATGAACGTAGGAGCCTGGTGAGCTGCAGTTCATGGGGTCACTAGGAGTTGGACATGACTGAGCGACTTCACTTTCACTTTTCACTTTCATTCATTGGAGAAGGAGATGGCAACCCACTCCAGTGTTCTTGCCTGGAGAATCCCAGGGATGGGGGAGCTGTCTATGGGGTGGCACAGAGTCGGACAAGGCTGAAGCGACTTAGCAGCATATATACNTTCAGTTGTGTCTGACTCTGAGCAACCCTATGGACTGTAGCCTGCCAGGCTCCTCTGTCTATGGAATTTTCCAGGCAAGAATACTAGAGTCGGCTGCTACACACACACACACACACACACACACACACACACGAGGAATATTACTCAGCCATTAAAAAGAATGAAATAATACCATCTGCAGCAGCATGGATGGACTAAGTGAAGTCAGACAAAGACAAATATTATATAATATCACTTAAAAGTACAATCTAAAAAAAAATACAAAGTTATTTACAAAACAGAAATAGTCTCACAGACATAGAAAAGAAACTTATGGTTACCAAAGAGGATACAGTAGGGAAGAATAAATCAGGAGCTTGGGATTAACAGATACATACTGCTCTCCACAAACAGATAACCCACAAGGACCTTCACTGGGAAATATACTCAACGTTTTATAACAATCTATAATGGGAAAGAACATGAGAAACAAGATATATATAAATATATATTTATGTATAACTGAAAAAAGGAATGTGGTTGGAGGAGCTAAATGCAGTTGATAGAATGAAGGTCTTAAAGGACAAACTGAATATTTTTATTTGGTCTGATAGTCAAATAGGAATAATTAATGTCTTCATAAATAACTTGATGATACGATCAGAGCAACTTAAAAAAAAAAAATCACCTAACTATGGTGGATGAGCTGTGGTGGAATAACAAGGGACTATATAACAAGGGATGGGCTTCCCTGGTGGCTCAGAGGTTAAAGCGTCTGCCTCCCATGCGGGAGACCCGGGTTCAATCCCTGGTTCAGGAAGATCCCCTGGAGAAGGAAATGGTAACCCACTCCAGTATTCTTGCCTAGAGAATCCCATGGACAGAGAAGCCTGGTAGGCTACAGTCCACGGGGTCGCAAAGAGTCGGACACGACTGAGCAACTTCACTTTCATATGGAAGGATCCTGCTGTGGTCATATGTTGTGGCAAGAGGTAATGACCAGTTGTTTGGACACTCCCACTGGCACCTTCTCCACTATCCTCACACCACCAACAAGTGTCTGGAGTCTGGTTTCTCATCAAGCTGGGGTACCCTGAAATCACAGTTCACTGCAATCATCAAAGGACGCTAGAACAGCTCACAGTTGAGCACCCCATAAACAGCCAGCATCCTTGTCTGCCGTGTGAGTCCATGGACATCCAACTTGGACATCCAGCTCAGCTGAGCCCACAGATGACCACAGCTGACTTCTAACTGCAATGAGATTCCAAGTGAGAACCACCCAGCTGAACCTAGACAGCCCAAAAAACCGTGAGCAAAAATAATCAATTGTTCCTCTAAGTTCTGAGATGGTTTCCTACAATGCAATACCCCTTTTACCAGTATGCATTTTGTTTATGGCGGAATGGTGGAACTCTGTCTTTTACATCTTTCCCCGTATGTTACCAACAGGCTTTTGAGATGTGTGGCTGAAAGTCCCATAGTGAGCCTATCTCCTGTGCTCATTTTGAAATGAGGCTCAAAGCAGTTACATGAATTGCTTAGGACTATATAATTAGCCATTTAAAGATCCTGACTTGAATCTAGGTTTTAAAAATAAAGAAATGATGCTAAAACCAGCTCAGAAAACTACATATTATTTTTAAATTGACTCAATATGCATTTTTGCTTTGGAGAAAATTTTGGCAAATTTTTACTATAAAAGGCCATAGAGTAAATACATTAGGCTTTGCAGGTCATGTGGTCTCTGCTGCATCTGTTCAATTTGTAGTGCAAAAGCACCTATAGAAATAAAAAAAAGAAAAAAAAAGAAATAAGCAAACAGAAATGACTCTTCCTGCTTTGAAGGATCAGACTGTTTTTTGGTTTCAGACCCAATATAACTCCAGAGGAGTTTCAATACGGGCTTCCCTGGTAGCTCAGCTGGTAAAGAATCCGCCTGCAATTCGGGAGACCTGGGTTTAATCTCTGGGTTGGGAAGATCCCCTGGAGGAGGGCATGGTAACCCACTCCAGTATTCTTGCCTGGAGAATCCCCATTGTCGGAAGAGCCTGGTGGGCGGTCGTCTATGTGGCTGCAGAGAGTCAGACACGACCGAGTGACTAAGCATGGCACAGGTTCAACACGCCTAAACTCAATCTAGTCCCAGGTTAGTCCGTTAACAAGCTCACCAGGGCTTCGCTGGTGGTCTAGTGGTTAAGATTCCCCTGCCAATGCAGGGAGCACAGGTGCGAGCCCAGGTCCCGGAAGATCCCACATGCCCTGGAGCAAACAAGCCTGTGCGCCGCAAGGAGGGCTGCCGTCTATGGGGTCGCGCAGAGTCGGACACGACTGAAGCGACTTAGCAGCAGCAGCAGCAGACCTTTACATATGACACAATTGAACAGACTATCTTAAGAGGACCCTCCAAAATATCTCTAAAGAATGACAACTATCTGTCATGAGTTATAAAACCTAAGAAATATCACTTATTGAATAAGGTATGATTTATTTTATCACACAAGCTGGAAGTAATTCATTTATGTGATCCACATGCAAACATGCCTTCCATCACAAGACAAAGCAAGTTAAGTCATCCTTTACCTTTCTGCTCATCAAAAAATGACAGAAGTACACTTTTTTTTTTTTTTTGCTTTGAGTATTTCAGAGACAGAAAGCAAAGGCCTTAACAGTCTGGTATAGTTCATGAGAAGATAAATCAAGTGCAGTGTCTACTTGTTTGATTCTGTCCTTTTAATTCCATGCAAATAATATTTACTATCTATCAAGTGCCACATAATGCATGTGTGCTGGGATGACAAAGATTACAATAGGATAGCTTCCCTCCCTGGAAGAATTTCTAATTTTAAATGTTCCATAACTTACAGATTTGAATCTGCTGATCAAATATATGAAATACAAATATTTCCATACTCCAAATTCAATTTTGTTCTATAAAATCTGAGGTATTTCTCATGGCCACAAGATCTTAAAAAAAAAAAAAATAGTACTGTGTGTTCCCCTAACCACTGTTTGCCAACCCTAAATATACATGAGAATGATCTAGCTGCTGCTGCTAAGTCGCTTCAATCGTGTCCGACTCTGTGTGACCCCATAGACAGCAGCCTGCCAGGCTCCCCTATCCCTGGGATTCTCCAGGTAAGAACACTGGAGTAGATTGCCATTTCCTTCTCCAATGCATGAAAGTGAAAAGTGAAAGTGAAGTTGCTCAGTCATGTCTGACTCTTAACGACCCCATGGACTGCAGCCCACCAGGCTCCTCCATCTATGGGGTTTTCCAGGCAAGAGTACTGGAGTGGGGTGCCATTGCCTTCTCTGGAGAATGATCTAGAGTGCTTTTCAAAGATACAGAGCCTGAACCCCACAGCAACTGGGTTAAATCAGGCTGGTAGGAGTGGGTCCCCCAACACAGTATTAATATTTTTTCAAAAGTTGCACACATGATTACAATGTATAGTCAGGATGAGACCACTGAAGAGAACACAAACAATGCCTGACACACAGCAGGCACTTAATAAAGGCACTCAATAAATGTTAGCCTTTATTCCTACCACATTACAGAACTTGGGACTGACTCTAACACAACAAACAAAAAGCAGCAGCATGGTTCAGACCTGCACTAAAACATATTAGCAAGTAAAAAGAAAAGAGTGTTGTCAGGAAGCCTCTGTCAAGAAGGCTTTAGGCAGGAAGAGCATCTTGATCTGGAAACTTGACTGGGAAAGCATCTGAATGGCATAAGAAGAGAAATAAGGCATTCCAGGAAAGAAAGATGGCATGAAAAAAATGAAAGAAGGCAAGGATGATGGTGACACACAGAGGCAGGTTAAGATCAGTCTGACTGCTGGACCAAGGTCGAAGGTGTGAGCATTAAGAATGTGGTTGGACACCCCAACAATCATTTCAGCACTATTTACTAAATCCAAGGCATGAAAGCAACCTAAATGTCCACTGACAGATGAATGGATAAATAAGATGTGTGTGTGTGTGTGTGTGTGTTGTGCTAAGTTGCTTCAGTTGTGTCTGACTCTGAGCAACCCTATGGACTGTAGCCTGCCAGGCTCCTCTGTCTATGGAATTTTCCAGGCAAGAATACTAGAGTCGGCTGCTACACACACACACACACACACACACACACACACACGAGGAATATTACTCAGCCATTAAAAAGAATGAAATAATACCATCTGCAGCAGCATGGATGGACTAAGTGAAGTCAGACAAAGACAAATATTATATAATATCACTTAAAAGTACAATCTAAAAAAAAATACAAAGTTATTTACAAAACAGAAATAGTCTCACAGACATAGAAAAGAAACTTATGGTTACCAAAGAGGATACAGTAGGGAAGAATAAATCAGGAGCTTGGGATTAACAGATACATACTGCTCTCCACAAACAGATAACCCACAAGGACCTTCACTGGGAAATATACTCAACGTTTTATAACAATCTATAATGGGAAAGAACATGAGAAACAAGATATATATAAATATATATTTATGTATAACTGAAAAAAGGAATGTGGTTGGAGGAGCTAAATGCAGTTGATAGAATGAAGGTCTTAAAGGACAAACTGAATATTTTTATTTGATCTGATAGTCAAATAGGAATAATTAATGTCTTCATAAATAACTTGATGATACGATCAGAGCAACTTAAAAAAAAAAAATCACCTAACTATGGTGGATGAGCTGTGGTGGAATAACAAGGGACTATATAACAAGGGATGGGCTTCCCTGGTGGCTCAGAGGTTAAAGCGTCTGCCTCCCATGCGGGAGACCCGGGTTCAATCCCTGGTTCAGGAAGATCCCCTGGAGAAGGAAATGGTAACCCACTCCAGTATTCTTGCCTAGAGAATCCCATGGACAGAGAAGCCTGGTAGGCTACAGTCCACGGGGTCGCAAAGAGTCGGACACGACTGAGCAACTTCACTTTCATATGGAAGGATCCTGCTGTGGTCATATGTTGTGGCAAGAGGTAATGACCAGTTGTTTGGACACTCCCACTGGCACCTTCTCCACTATCCTCACACCACCAACAAGTGTCTGGAGTCTGGTTTCTCATCAAGCTGGGGTACCCTGAAATCACAGTTCACTGCAATCATCAAAGGACGCTAGAACAGCTCACAGTTGAGCACCCCATAAACAGCCAGCATCCTTGTCTGCCGTGTGAGTCCATGGACATCCAACTTGGACATCCAGCTCAGCTGAGCCCACAGATGACCACAGCTGACTTCTAACTGCAATGAGATTCCAAGTGAGAACCACCCAGCTGAACCTAGACAGCCCAAAAAACCGTGAGCAAAAATAATCAATTGTTCCTCTAAGTTCTGAGATGGTTTCCTACAATGCAATACCCCTTTTACCAGTATGCATTTTGTTTATGGCGGAATGGTGGAACTCTGTCTTTTACATCTTTCCCCGTATGTTACCAACAGGCTTTTGAGATGTGTGGCTGAAAGTCCCATAGTGAGCCTATCTCCTGTGCTCATTTTGAAATGAGGCTCAAAGCAGTTACATGAATTGCTTAGGACTATATAATTAGCCATTTAAAGATCCTGACTTGAATCTAGGTTTTAAAAATAAAGAAATGATGCTAAAACCAGCTCAGAAAACTACATATTATTTTTAAATTGACTCAATATGCATTTTTGCTTTGGAGAAAATTTTGGCAAATTTTTACTATAAAAGGCCATAGAGTAAATACATTAGGCTTTGCAGGTCATGTGGTCTCTGCTGCATCTGTTCAATTTGTAGTGCAAAAGCACCTATAGAAATAAAAAAAAGAAAAAAAAAGAAATAAGCAAACAGAAATGACTCTTCCTGCTTTGAAGGATCAGACTGTTTTTTGGTTTCAGACCCAATATAACTCCAGAGGAGTTTCAATACGGGCTTCCCTGGTAGCTCAGCTGGTAAAGAATCCGCCTGCAATTCGGGAGACCTGGGTTTAATCTCTGGGTTGGGAAGATCCCCTGGAGGAGGGCATGGTAACCCACTCCAGTATTCTTGCCTGGAGAATCCCCATTGTCGGAAGAGCCTGGTGGGCGGTCGTCTATGTGGCTGCAGAGAGTCAGACACGACCGAGTGACTAAGCATGGCACAGGTTCAACACGCCTAAACTCAATCTAGTCCCAGGTTAGTCCGTTAACAAGCTCACCAGGGCTTCGCTGGTGGTCTAGTGGTTAAGATTCCCCTGCCAATGCAGGGAGCACAGGTGCGAGCCCAGGTCCCGGAAGATCCCACATGCCCTGGAGCAAACAAGCCTGTGCGCCGCAGCCACGGAGCCCACAAGCCCTAGAGCCCACGTGCTCCACAACAGAAGCCACCACAAGGAGCAGCCCGCGCACAGCGGCTCACCGCAGCTACAGAAAGGCCACGTGCAGCAACAAAGACCCGGGGAGCCGAACGAGCGAATCAAAAAAATTCACCAGCCTTCATGGCTTTTAGTCCCCCCCCCTTTTTTTATAACTTTATTTTACTTTACAATACTGTATTGGTTTTGCCATACATCAACATGAATCCGCCACGGATGTACACGTGTTCCCCATCCTGAGCCTCCCTCCCCTCTCCCTCCCTGTGCCATCCACCTCTGGGTCATCCCAGTGCACCAGCCCCAAGCATCCTGTATCCTGCATCAAACCTAGACTGGCATGATATTATACATGTTTCAATGCCATTCTCCCAAATCGCCCCACCCTCGCCCTCTCCCACAGAGTCCAAAAGACTGTTCTATACCTCTGTGTCTCTTTTGCTGTCTCGCATACAGGGTTATCGTTACCATCTTTCTAAATTCCATATATATGCGTTAGTATACTGTATTGGTGTTTTTCTTTCTGGCTTGCTTCACTTTGTATAATAGGCTCCAGTTTCATCCACCTCATTAGAACTGATTCAAATGTATTCTTTTTAATGGCTGAGTAATACTGTACATAAATCTTCTCAAAGAATAGCTATTTCCTTCATATAATTTAATTGTAAAAGTATTAGAGATTTAAATTTTTAAGGAACAGGAAATTCTGAGCTCTCTCCAGAGGACTACTATGTTGTGTGTGCTTAGTTGCATCCAACTCTTGCGACTCCACAGACTGTAGCCTGCCAGGCTCCTCTGTCCACGGGATTCTCCAAGCAAGAAGAGGACTTAGACATGTATGTACTGTACATGCTATTTCTGATGGCCACAGAATTAATGAAATCAAGGTGGTTATGGCATGCATGCTGTCTGAACATGTGAAAGAAAAGGGAAAAACCGAGTTCATCTTTGGAATATTTAAGATCAAGAAGGCAATTAAATATTTTAGCAATATATAGAAAAAAGACCTGATTTTTTTCCCTTTCCTTTTCCCAGATGCTTTGATTCTTAAACAAAAGTTTAAAAACTTATAGAGACTTTTTGATCTCTGACTTCAGAGAGAATTTTAGTGCCTTAAGTTTACTGTTCATATAACTCACAAAAAGAGTGTGCCCCTGAAATATTCCTAACTAATAGCTGGCTGACAAAATGAATAATGCTATTAAAAATAAAATCAGTTATGGTAACTTTATATAAAAGTGATTAATCACTCAGCATTGCCAAATCAGGTACTGACTGGAGGCTAAAAGGAATGAAAGGGAGAGATTTCATTAAAAGTGGAAACATTACTGAAAGTAAAATAAAAATATTTTGGAATAAAATATACAAGGGTCTGGTAAGCACATTAGACGTTAAGGCAAAAATCCAATTTTTTACTAAGAGAGTGTAAAATGGAAGCATGATCTAATGAAGTCTTAAGGAAGGAGAAATTCTAACAAGCATTCCTACATAGAAATCATACTGTTTCTTTTTACAGTTTGCCTTTTTGTTTCTGACAGAGTCCAGGTGTATTTGAATGAAAACAAAGTTCTTTAACTGACTTAAAAATTATGTACCTTCACTGTGGAAAAAATTCACAGTAACAAGGTAAAAAAAAAAAACAACAACTTTCTTTGGAGCCTCTGTTAGCCCATGATTAAGTGGACAAATACTATTTTTAAGAACCACAAATCAAATCTCCCCAAAGGATAGAATAAGATAGATTCAAAAGTTATGGATGATATCAACAAAGGAAGTAGGATGGCGGAAAGTAGGTTGAAGAGTAAATAAGGTATTTACCTCCCAATTCTAACATAAGAACACATTTGTTTAAATATTGAAAGATGATAACATTTTTGCTTCTGTAAAAACTTTCATAGCAAAGAAGCTCAAAGTATTTTACCAATGCAGCTATTACCTATATTGGTTCCCTTACTTTCGAGTTGCTACAATTTCTATCACTGTCCAATGACAAAACTACCCATGAGATGTTTTCTTACAGCAAAAAGAGACTATTTCTGCTGGGCACAAGGAGAGGAAGGAGGTGGCACACTCCAAGAGCAATACACCGGACTCTAACGTACAGTGTTGAGTTCAGCACCTGAGCCACACTGATGGTAAACAAACATAGTTAAAATCACGGTTGACAATTCCTTTAAACTGTCCAGAACATATGGTATCATACATCTGCAACATATAACAACATTTAGCACCCTTTGGCATCCTGATGACTCTGAACTCTCTAGATCCTCTGATTACTTCTGCTTAAATCCGTACGCAATTTTCTGGGCATTCAAACCATTGTGCCTCTTAAAATAATCCCCAAATCCCTAACGTGAGTAAGAGGTAAAGGGAAAATTCTAAAATGTTCCTACTTGCCTCCTGGATTTACTCCTGTTTTATTATTAAACTTCAATAATAAAGCTTCAATACATGTGAACAGATTTAGATTTCTTGCTTTTAAAGCAAAGTAGAGAAGCATATTTTAGTGACTGGGAGAGGGACAGATACTAATGTCAGAGGCAAATAAGATGCACATAAATTGCTACCATTTTGTAATTCCAACTCAAGACACAGAGGCAGTGTGGTTTTCTCAATCCAAAACTGGAAATAAAAAGACTGTCTATTAGTACAACTGGTCTTCTGCGTGGCAAAACCTTCCTGAACCTGAAGAAGTTTATGAAGTTTGGGACCATACAGCAATTTGTTCAGAGTTGATTCCTTATAAACCATGCAAAAGTTATTAATATGTTAATATAAATCCAAATATGTTAAGCAGCTTATTTAAAAAATAGAAGTGTAATAAGAATACTGTTGGGTATTATTTACAGTTCCACCAAAGGATGTTTTTAGGGTGATGGTCTGAGCAAGAAACTACTAGCATGAGCCCCATCATTATCCTCTTTTGGATCCCCCATTGTCTTTGTCTTGGTTCTGGGTCAGCATTATCAACAGTCAAGATTCCGTGATTTTAATTTGCCAAAACAAAGCTAGAGCGTAGCATTAGCTCAAATAAATAACAAACTCTAGCTTCATAAATTAGATCACAAAATGTTCAGCTGGACTGGAATCCCCACCTACAACACAAGATGCTCCATTTTCTCTTCTCTCCTCAAAGTGCCTAAGGCGTAAGAGAAGCTATTTCATGTCACACTTTCACTATATCTCAGTGAAAACGGAAAAAAACTACCAGTTGGGACACAAAATACAAGTGTGGGTAGTTTAAGACAGAGTCAAGATTAATAAGTAAAAAGTAGCTGGGACTGTGAGGTGGACAAGAAAATCAGAGTGCACATGAGGTCTTACTAGTAATAAGAAACTTAACAGGGTACCAGAAAAAATAAGATGGATCTGATTCCATGCTTGTACTACTATATGGTACAACCTACTAGACAAACTTACTTTTAAAAAAAGGACAGTTAAAAAAAATTGCTTTCTGATCCTTTTACATGCAGCACAAGAAGGAGACTTAATAATCACTAAATTACATTCAGGAAATTATCTTTATTTCAAACATTATCTTGAATGTTTAAAAAAAAATGTCACTGAAAAGCAAGGCTATTTGTTCCACTTTGAAGAAAACAGGTTACATAACTAAAAGAAATTTAAATTGTTCAAATTTTTTACATTTTCAAGACCTTCTTTAATATACAAAAGTATGGATATCTGAATCTAGTACAATAGCCACCAAATGATGACATTAACGAACTTCTGGGGAAGGATCTCGGATGATTATTAGGATTTACTTGACAAACCCGATTTCCACCAATACACTATGACATCCAAGCTTCTCTTTTTCACATACAACGTCTGGAGATGAATCTACTCACTATCTGTTATCACATTAAACATGCCCCTCTCAAATCCTGGAGAATGTGCTCTGATTTTTAAAGCTTTTAAACTACTCTATATACACAACTTGACAGCATGTCGCTATGGAGTGTTCCCTTTTTTTAACTCTAAATACTTAAAAGACTTGCCAGTTTTTAGGAATGAAGCACAGACAGCCAAATTTCATTCATAATCTGTAAATCTGTGTTACTGTTTAACTGTCACCATCTTTCAGACACATAACGAGACGAAGGGAAAGACCAATTTCCTATGGGCTCAGATATAACATCCCAATTTGATTTATTATGAAGATACACGTAATTGGTTATCCCATAAGCCCTCGTTAGTTCCTATTCAGTGAAAAACTAGTGTAAGGAATATTTGGGGCAATAGTTTTCTCTTTCACAAGATCACAGAATTTGGGGCAATATTTTTCTTTATCACAAGATCACAGGTTTTTAAATTCATACTTCAGGCAAAAAAAAAAGTTAGCAAGTGGAATAATCATTGTAGAAAAAATTGGCCTATTATGAGGATTAAAGCAGCTAACAATTATGAAAATGCTTGGTAAACCATAAAGTAGGACAGAACATGGACTGTAAGCTCTACAGGGGCAGAGACGGTCATCTGTTTTGTTCCCTGATTATCCCAATGGCCTGGAACAAAGTCTGGACACATGGGAGACAGTCAGTAAGCATTTGCTGAATGAATGAACTATATGGTATAATTAATAGTGGGTAACAGAAATAATGAAGCAGAAATGCATGCAGTGGCATAAATCCCCTAGTTAAATGGTGCTGTCTTTCACCAATGCACTTAAAAACAACTCTGAGGCTTTCTTACTCAATATTTAGACTGGTGCACTCAACAAATTAAGATTGAGGGGGGAAACGGGTAATCAATACACTGAAATCATTAAAAGTCACATTCGGTGATCCACTAAGTTAATGCACAGAAGATCAGAACTGGTTGTTCACTGACGTTTCAGAAAGAAATACTGTTATCGTTCTAAAAACAGTACCTTTTCTAAATCTCCTTTCTACTCTTTATAGAATGTCAATCACTATTTCATCCTCATCTAATTTTCAGGTGATAGCGAACATTGTCAGCACTCATTATAACTTCATAATTCTACACAGTACAAAAGAATTCCCACAACATTTGGCAGGACAAGAATCTGTCATTTGGAAGGACAAAACTGGAGCAGTGCTCACAAAACTGTATTCTCTGTCAAATTATTAAAAAATGTTTGTAAGCATATTCGTGGGCACAAATTTACAGGGTTTTAATTTTCTTCTTATTTTTTGAGTTTTAAAAATTAAATGCACTCTTTACAAGAATGATTTTTTAAAATAAAAAGTTACTTGTTCAAATAAAAACCTCAGAAAGCATCAAATCTTCAATAAGGACTGAATAAAATATTAGGAGATATATATATATGGGCCTAGAGCTATATTAAAATACTTCAAAGTGAAATTTAAATTCTCACATTCTCAGTTATTCCAAAAAGCAGTTTTGCATTTTGATGTTTCAATAAGTGTACAGAATGAATATGTTTTTGAAAACAAAAAGAATGTAGTTATACCCTTTACTGAATAATTGCAATATTCTGAACGAAAAGAGCAGGTATACAAAATAATTTTTCAGAGTTATTGAAATATCTGTATTTGTTTTGCATTTGGTTTACTTAAATCTAACCTGTAAAATCTACAAAGGTTGAAATTAGCTTTTTGGAGTAGCCAATCATGATCAAGAGCAACTTAAGAATCCTTGAAAAGTAACTTCTATGAACATAATGCCAAGCCATCAGAAACCACAGAAATCACTAAATTTTCTTGAAAATGTTACTTTTATGAGACATTATTTACTAGTGCTTGTTTAAACGGACCTGCTATATAACGTTTCTAATTTTCCGAATACTTCAAAAAGGAGAGAGTGGCCCAGATTTCCAAGGCACATAAACTTTGCCTTTAACTGTATTTGTTCCTCTCCCAGGGTGCAAAAATGCTGCTTAGAATTTAGGTTTTACACTGTGTGAATGAGACCGGTGTTCATATAATTATATTTGTTCCATTCTGTTAGTAACCATTTCAAACTGAAAGACCAGGACAGGTTCTAAACATGTTCAATTCTATAAAGTCATTAGCAATAAATTTGATCTGGCAGTTTGCTAGGACAATGAAATCTGCTGAAAAAGCGTCGATTAGTCATTCTGGACAAACCCACCAGGATTAAAAGAATGAATTAAGATCGTCTAAGGACGCAGCCAAAAAAATAAATAAATAATCCGACTGGATCTCAGCTTTTGAGTCACTAAGACGCTTTTCCCCTTCTCAAGGCCAACTTCGGCAGCCCCTCCGTAAGTTTTAGCTAACATAGAATTAAACTGTCCGCATTCTCTTCCCAGTCACAACACTTCGATTTTATGCGGGAATTAAAACAAGCAAACCAAAACAGCTGGGGTAAATTCCCATTTATTTGGTGAACTTCCTACTCCAGGTGCCAATTCAACTGTTCTAGCTCAGCCCGAAGAAAAAGCCGGCGTCGATTTTCTTGCGCGTTACCGATCCAAAATTTAAGAGTGGAGAAAGCGAAAACTTGGCGCAACTCTTTTTCCAAAGATCTTTGCGCGTGTTCTCCAACCGCCCCGACCGACGCTAAGGTTTGAAAGGCAAAAGCCCCCAAAGCGGGAGCGCGAGGCTCTTCAAGCCAAGAACTTTCCAGGGAGCGGGTATCTCTCGGCCTCCGAGACAGAAGCGGGCGGGTAGAGACGCTGAATTTTGGAAACCCAGTGGAATTGGTCCAGCGAGCCCAGAGATCTCGGGAGCGGGGCTGAGCTTTCGGCTAAGGCCCGAGGTGACTTCAGGATTTCTACTGAAAGACCTGAAATTCAAGGTAGCCCTACCACTTGTAGAAAGAAGCGGGGAAGGGGAAGCTGGAGGGATGGGATGGGGAGGAACATCACGACCAGCGGTGCCACCCTCCTCTCTCCCGAGGCCGCATCTCCACTGAGGCTCGAGATGCTCTCGGAAGCTCGGAGCCCGGGCGGATTCCCGAGAATGGGGCGGATGGGCCCGCGGCCCGGGAGGCGCAGCGCGAGGCTGGCGGGGGGAGACCGGGCTCACCTGGGGCTGGAGGCTGGAAGGCACAGTCCGGGTCCCCCGGAGCCCGGGCCGGCAGCCGCGCGCCGTCCGCCGAGGGGCTGAGCGCTTGGAACGCCCACCGCGTGCCGTGGGGCGCCGCGCCGGGGCTGACTGGTTCTGCCGCCGGGCACAACTTGAGGGGAACCGGGCTGGCCGGCAGGGCCCGGACCTGCGCGCCCGCGCCGAGAGCCGCTGCCGGGCCGGCGTGCTGGGGCGCTGCTAGTCCGAGCGGCGGGGCGCCCCCAGCCCGCAGCAGGTTCTCGATCAGGAAACTCTTGCCCAGGCTGCCAAAGCCCGGCGCGGCGGGGAAGTTCAGGAGCGGGGGGGAAGCCGCCACGGCCCGGTAGGCGCCGGCGTGGGCCGCCACGGCGCTGGGCAGCATGGTGCGCGCCGGGGCCTCTGCGCGCTCTCCTCCCGCCGCGCCGGAGCGCGCTCAGCGGGCAGAGGCGCCGAGGACGCCGGGGACCCCGGCGGGCTGGGCACGGTATGATTTATCTGCGCCGAGCGTTGTTTTCTTAAAGGCGGGGAGGGGTGACTGTGGGAGGGGGAGCTGTGCCGTTCCCGGTCCGCGGCGTAGGCTCTGAGGGCGCCGGGGCAGTCCCTCCCGCTGTCTATGCAGATCCGGACCTCTGTTTTCTTTCTAGCAGGCTGGAAGGTGTGTCCAACCCATCCATTCGTGTCACCCAGCCCACAGAGTGACAGACGCGGCCAACAATAAGGGCAACCCGAGAGTCCGAGCTTTGGCGAGGGGAGGGGACGCGTAGCGGGAGGAGGAGGGGTGCGGGGGCGAGGGGATCCCGGCCATAGTCCGCGAGCCTGCGCAGCTCCAGGGGAGCTTGGAGCCGCGCACAGAGCGCAGGAGGCGCTCACAAGTGCAGAACGCTCGGCAGACCACCTGTTGGACGACCCCTGGCTCTCCGGGGTTGACGTCACTTCGGGGCCACCAGGGGACGTGAATGGGAGTCACTAGTGTCCTGGAGGGGTATAACCATCAGAGAAAGTCACATGTGTTACTGAGATGTGCAGATGAAAAGGCACCTTTTAAAGAAGGCGTTGTTTGTGTATGAAATGTGGCCCCTGTTTGTTTTTAAGAGGAAAGGAAATGAGTTTTTTTGGAAGACCCTTAAAAATTTCTCAGTTTCCAGCAATTCATTTCCAGTCACTTTTTTGGCAAGATTTGATTTAGGAGTCACTTTAGAAGAGGTGATCTAAATTTTGATTTAGGAAAGGGGATCTTAGTTGGAGTTGGTTAAATGGCAAATAACAGGTGCTTGGGTCAAAATTCCAGGAAGAAAGCCACCACCAAAGGTGGCCAGGGACTCTTCAGAGAGAGCAGGGTGAGAACTCTGAATTCCTTAGGATTACAGCCACTTTTTTTTTTTCTTTTTTCCTAGAAATGTGGGTATTTTTCAGTTTATTAACAGTCTGCTAAATAGAGACTGGACAGATGAAAAAAGCTTGCGTGTCTTTAAATGTTCTAGTTAACCACAAGGCAGCTTCATTTTGGAAACTGTCTTACCTTCATAATAATAAGTTCAAACTGTGACTTCTGTCAATTCATACTTTCCACTGCCTCTCTCCTGTGCAAATTTAGATGCATTTATTTAGAATGTGGTTTTTAAAGGATGTCTTCAAAGTTTGGGGTCACGTGTATTGTTTTACTTTTTACCCTAAGAATAATTTTGTCCCTAAAATGTTGGCCAGGTTTGTTACATAGATTTCTTCTTGAAAATTCACCTAGTTGATTTGTGTTTCATTTATACTTGGTATGTCCAAAGATTTTTAAAGGCCCACAGCCCCACGTGTTGCCAAATGAGAGAGAGATTACTGCAAGCCTGGTTGCTACTGCTACGTTGCTTCAGTCGTGTCCAACTCTGCGCGACCCCATAGACGGCAGCCCACCAGGCTCCCCCGTCCCTGGGATTCTCTAGGCAAGAACACTGGAGTGGGTTGCCATTTCCTTCTCCAATGCATCAAAGTGAAAAGTGAAAGTGAGGTCGCTCAGTCGTGTCCGACTCTTAGCGACCCCATGGACTGCAGCCTACCAGGCTCCTCCGTCCATGGGATTTTCCAGGCAAGAGTACTGGAGTGGATTGCCGTTGCATATTACTTATATTCATTCACTTACTGATTGAGTCAGAGCATTTCATGTATATTGAGCCCTAGTGGTGGTCCTGGGAATATATAGAGAAGAGAAAGATCTGGTGCTTGCTTTGTATTAATAATTCACAGCCTAGTGAGTCAGAAAAACAAATAACATCTGAAAAAGGACTTGAAATTTGGAGGGGAAAGTGTGAGAAAACTTCCAGAAGTCTCCTCTACTTTGAGTCTTAAAAGTGAACAGTGGTTGGAAATAGGGTGTGAAGCAGTAACCTTTGAAATTAGCAAGGAATAGAGAGATTACATCATCACCACCATTCCCATATCATAGCCACAATTTATCCAGTGTTTAATATATTAAAGCTGGGTTGAAACTCAACATTAAAAAAGACTAAAATCATGGCATCTGGTCGCATGCCTTCATGGCAAACAGAAGGGGGAAAAGTGGGAGCAGTGACAGATTTTCTTGGGCTCCAAAATCACTGCAGACAGTGACTGCAGCCATGAAATTAAAAGATGCTTGCTCCTTGGAAGGAAAGCTACGACCAACCTAGCCTGTGTGCTAGTGTGCTCAGTTGTGTCTGACTTTTTGCGATCCCTTGGACGGTAGCCCACCAGGCTCCTATGTTTGTGGGATTCTCAAGGCAAGAATACTGGAGGGGGTTGCCATGTCCTCCTCCAGAGGATCTTCCTGACTCAAGGACTGAACCAGCATCTCCTACCAATGCAGGTGGATTCTTTTACTAAGCAAAAAAAATCAATCTTTATTATGTAATATCTTTAAAATTTAAAGATTTTATTTCCACAGCAAATCCTCACCTACCTTAGTTAATATGCAACTCTGTAAACTTGAACTCTTTGCTTCAGACCATAAAAATGACTTAATTCTAAGTGACTTGGGCAAGAGGCTTTTCATGGAGAGCAAAGAGAGGCAGAAACCTGTTTGTGCATGATTGAGGGTCCATAGAAAATAGGAAAGTGGAGATTGAAGAAACATGGGGGAAAAGCTAAAGAAAGTCATGGGTTAAAAGAAGAGATGACTATGTGTATATGATGAGAAAAAAGAGGTACTACGGACAAGAGGCTGAAGATTAAAAAGAGATGGGGCTGTTTGATGGAGCCAAGAGAGGCGATGAGCCCAGCACAGGCTGAGTGGGCTCTTTCTCTCCCGGGAAAGAAGTGCTCCAGGCCCCAGGCCGATTGTTATGCAGCCAAGTGGGGGATGAGAGACTGCCTTTCCCAACATTTATCTTTATCTTCAATTAACACCGGACTTTTTTTAGTTAGTACAATGGACATCACAAATTATTTTTCAGGAGATGAATAAGTAGTGTTTAAGATGTGGAGGGAATCCTTTACACCTTTACATGAACGCCTGTAACCTCCAGAATGGAGTGTAAGGCTTATTCTGAACCAGTCTCGTCTTCAGCCACTAACTTAGAGAACGTATTGCCCAAACCCAGCTAAGATTAGCAGCATCCCAGGACTAGAACACTGTCACATTTCCTCAAGCAAATCTCTCTTAGAGAATGTGAAATTGAAAGGGTCAAGAGCTGGCATCACTGAGCTTCCAAAACATATTATGTGACTGTCTCTGTACCTGCCTGCACATAAATGTTTAAGTGTGTCGTAGAATTCAGTCTGGCTCTTGCTTTCACATGTGGTGGTAGTGAGGTTATGGGAATGGCTCTATATTCTTTAATTTGCTTAAGTAGCTATTGCGCTTGGTCGCTTAGTTGTATCTGACTCATTGTGACCCCATGGACTCTACCCCACCAGCTTCCATCCATATGGATATTCCAGGCAAGAATACTAGAGTGGGTTGCCATGCCCACCTCCAGGGGATCTTCCCAACCCAGGGATCTAACCCAGGTCTCTGGCATCACAGGTGGATTCTTTACCATCTGAGCCACCAGGGAAGCCCAAGTAGCTTTTAAAAGCTACTGATATTCATGAAAAGCAAAAACAAAAAACCTAATAATTGACAATGCACTGAGTCTCAGCCATTTTGATACAGAGCTGTCGTTCCTTAAAGAACCACCTTGGCCTATGCTGAAATCTTGTCCAAAAAAAGAACTTGAATGCTTTCAAGTTCAGATGGGTAAACCTATGCGATAGCCTTGTGTAAAATAGTGAGTGTGAGTTATCTACTAAGAAGGTTGCAATGAGGGGAGAGAGTTCATAGGGAAAAGTAAGACCTATGTTGTGATTAGACTAGAGATGTAGACTGGGGCCAGATTATGTTTTGTATGCAACACTTGGGATTTTGGACTTTGTCATCAATGAGGTGTGCATAGGAAAAAAAAATTATAACTGTGTGATGATAGATGTTAACTAAAGTTATCATGGTAATAATTTTGCAGTATATCCCCATATCAATTCATTATGTCTGTACACCTAAAACAGAAAGAATGTTGTATGTCAGTTTTTAAAAAGCAATGAGATGTGATCTCCTATTTGCATTTAAAAAGACCACTTCTGTGATATGGAGGCTATGCTAAGAGTTGGAGAAGACTATGATTGGAGATGATTAAAGTAATTCAGTCAGGAGTTTGGGCTGGGTTTGTGGCAATGATGATGGAAAGAAGGAGAATTTGAGAGCTATCTAGAAGGTACCTGTGAAGGTAGAGCCTGAGGAAGTCTTGTCTCTTGTAAGGAACCAGTGTGCTTAGTTTCATCAGACCGTGAGAACTATATAGCCATTGTGTTTCCTAATGTGTTTTCAATGCCAAGAAGTTGAGCTAATTTTAGAGTTCAATGGCAGTAACTCTCTTAGCCTGCATTTCCCTCATCTCCACCCTCTCCTTAGCTCACTTTACATCTTTTATGTTTAATTAAATTCCTCTGTGGTATGTATACCCATTTAGTCTGTCTCCTCAAAGCCTTTAAGTAGTAAACAAATACAACAAACAGGTAAATCTCTTCTTTTAAACACATGTTTACAACAGCTCCGTTAAGACCTGGACCTCTGCAGTGGCATCTGAAGAAGCTCTTCCCATCCTTCCATAATCAGAATTCTTCCTTTTGAGCAGGGGCGTCTCTGTGCTTGGTGGAAAGAGAAGCTGTTTCATAGAGATGGTGGAAGTCTAGGCTGAACTGCTGANGATATATATATGGGCCTAGAGCTATATTAAAATACTTCAAAGTGAAATTTAAATTCTCACATTCTCAGTTATTCCAAAAAGCAGTTTTGCATTTTGATGTTTCAATAAGTGTACAGAATGAATATGTTTTTGAAAACAAAAAGAATGTAGTTATACCCTTTACTGAATAATTGCAATATTCTGAACGAAAAGAGCAGGTATACAAAATAATTTTTCAGAGTTATTGAAATATCTGTATTTGTTTTGCATTTGGTTTACTTAAATCTAACCTGTAAAATCTACAAAGGTTGAAATTAGCTTTTTGGAGTAGCCAATCATGATCAAGAGCAACTTAAGAATCCTTGAAAAGTAACTTCTATGAACATAATGCCAAGCCATCAGAAACCACAGAAATCACTAAATTTTCTTGAAAATGTTACTTTTATGAGACATTATTTACTAGTGCTTGTTTAAACGGACCTGCTATATAACGTTTCTAATTTTCCGAATACTTCAAAAAGGAGAGAGTGGCCCAGATTTCCAAGGCACATAAACTTTGCCTTTAACTGTATTTGTTCCTCTCCCAGGGTGCAAAAATGCTGCTTAGAATTTAGGTTTTACACTGTGTGAATGAGACCGGTGTTCATATAATTATATTTGTTCCATTCTGTTAGTAACCATTTCAAACTGAAAGACCAGGACAGGTTCTAAACATGTTCAATTCTATAAAGTCATTAGCAATAAATTTGATCTGGCAGTTTGCTAGGACAATGAAATCTGCTGAAAAAGCGTCGATTAGTCATTCTGGACAAACCCACCAGGATTAAAAGAATGAATTAAGATCGTCTAAGGACGCAGCCAAAAAAATAAATAAATAATCCGACTGGATCTCAGCTTTTGAGTCACTAAGACGCTTTTCCCCTTCTCAAGGCCAACTTCGGCAGCCCCTCCGTAAGTTTTAGCTAACATAGAATTAAACTGTCCGCATTCTCTTCCCAGTCACAACACTTCGATTTTATGCGGGAATTAAAACAAGCAAACCAAAACAGCTGGGGTAAATTCCCATTTATTTGGTGAACTTCCTACTCCAGGTGCCAATTCAACTGTTCTAGCTCAGCCCGAAGAAAAAGCCGGCGTCGATTTTCTTGCGCGTTACCGATCCAAAATTTAAGAGTGGAGAAAGCGAAAACTTGGCGCAACTCTTTTTCCAAAGATCTTTGCGCGTGTTCTCCAACCACCCCGACCGACGCTAAGGTTTGAAAGGCAAAAGCCCCCAAAGCGGGAGCGCGAGGCTCTTCAAGCCAAGAACTTTCCAGGGAGCGGGTATCTCTCGGCCTCCGAGACAGAAGCGGGCGGGTAGAGACGCTGAATTTTGGAAACCCAGTGGAATTGGTCCAGCGAGCCCAGAGATCTCGGGAGCGGGGCTGAGCTTTCGGCTAAGGCCCGAGGTGACTTCAGGATTTCTACTGAAAGACCTGAAATTCAAGGTAGCCCTACCACTTGTAGAAAGAAGCGGGGAAGGGGAAGCTGGAGGGATGGGATGGGGAGGAACATCACGACCAGCGGTGCCACCCTCCTCTCTCCCGAGGCCGCATCTCCACTGAGGCTCGAGATGCTCTCGGAAGCTCGGAGCCCGGGCGGATTCCCGAGAATGGGGCGGATGGGCCCGCGGCCCGGGAGGCGCAGCGCGAGGCTGGCGGGGGGAGACCGGGCTCACCTGGGGCTGGAGGCTGGAAGGCACAGTCCGGGTCCCCCGGAGCCCGGGCCGGCAGCCGCGCGCCGTCCGCCGAGGGGCTGAGCGCTTGGAACGCCCACCGCGTGCCGTGGGGCGCCGCGCCGGGGCTGACTGGTTCTGCCGCCGGGCACAACTTGAGGGGAACCGGGCTGGCCGGCAGGGCCCGGACCTGCGCGCCCGCGCCGAGAGCCGCTGCCGGGCCGGCGTGCTGGGGCGCTGCTAGTCCGAGCGGCGGGGCGCCCCCAGCCCGCAGCAGGTTCTCGATCAGGAAACTCTTGCCCAGGCTGCCAAAGCCCGGCGCGGCGGGGAAGTTCAGGAGCGGGGGGGAAGCCGCCACGGCCCGGTAGGCGCCGGCGTGGGCCGCCACGGCGCTGGGCAGCATGGTGCGCGCCGGGGCCTCTGCGCGCTCTCCTCCCGCCGCGCCGGAGCGCGCTCAGCGGGCAGAGGCGGCGAGGACGCCGGGGACCCCGGCGGGCTGGGCACGGTATGATTTATCTGCGCCGAGCGTTGTTTTCTTAAAGGCGGGGAGGGGTGACTGTGGGAGGGGGAGCTGTGCCGTTCCCGGTCCGCGGCGTAGGCTCTGAGGGCGCCGGGGCAGTCCCTCCCGCTGTCTATGCAGATCCGGACCTCTGTTTTCTTTCTAGCAGGCTGGAAGGTGTGTCCAACCCATCCATTCGTGTCACCCAGCCCACAGAGTGACAGACGCGGCCAACAATAAGGGCAACCCGAGAGTCCGAGCTTTGGCGAGGGGAGGGGACGCGTAGCGGGAGGAGGAGGGGTGCGGGGGCGAGGGGATCCCGGCCATAGTCCGCGAGCCTGCGCAGCTCCAGGGGAGCTTGGAGCCGCGCACAGAGCGCAGGAGGCGCTCACAAGTGCAGAACGCTCGGCAGACCACCTGTTGGACGACCCCTGGCTCTCCGGGGTTGACGTCACTTCGGGGCCACCAGGGGACGTGAATGGGAGTCACTAGTGTCCTGGAGGGGTATAACCATCAGAGAAAGTCACATGTGTTACTGAGATGTGCAGATGAAAAGGCACCTTTTAAAGAAGGCGTTGTTTGTGTATGAAATGTGGCCNACAGAGCGCAGGAGGCGCTCACAAGTGCAGAACGCTCGGCAGACCACCTGTTGGACGACCCCTGGCTCTCCGGGGTTGACGTCACTTCGGGGCCACCAGGGGACGTGAATGGGAGTCACTAGTGTCCTGGAGGGGTATAACCATCAGAGAAAGTCACATGTGTTACTGAGATGTGCAGATGAAAAGGCACCTTTTAAAGAAGGCGTTGTTTGTGTATGAAATGTGGCCCCTGTTTGTTTTTAAGAGGAAAGGAAATGAGTTTTTTTGGAAGACCCTTAAAAATTTCTCAGTTTCCAGCAATTCATTTCCAGTCACTTTTTTGGCAAGATTTGATTTAGGAGTCACTTTAGAAGAGGTGATCTAAATTTTGATTTAGGAAAGGGGATCTTAGTTGGAGTTGGTTAAATGGCAAATAACAGGTGCTTGGGTCAAAATTCCAGGAAGAAAGCCACCACCAAAGGTGGCCAGGGACTCTTCAGAGAGAGCAGGGTGAGAACTCTGAATTCCTTAGGATTACAGCCACTAATTTTGATTTAGGAAAGGGGATCTTAGTTGGAGTTGGTTAAATGGCAAATAACAGGTGCTTGGGTCAAAATTCCAGGAAGAAAGCCACCACCAAAGGTGGCCAGGGACTCTTCAGAGAGAGCAGGGTGAGAACTCTGAATTCCTTAGGATTACAGCCACTCTTCTTTTTTTTTTTTTCTTTTTTCCTAGAAATGTGGATATTTTTCAGTTTATTAACAGTCTGCTAAATAGAGACTGGACAGATGAAAAAAGCTTGCGTGTCTTTAAATGTTCTAGTTAACCACAAGGCAGCTTCATTTTGGAAACTGTCTTACCTTCATAATAATAAGTTCAAACTGTGACTTCTGTCAATTCATACTTTCCACTGCCTCTCTCCTGTGCAAATTTAGATGCATTTATTTAGAATGTGGTTTTTAAAGGATGTCTTCAAAGTTTGGGGTCACGTGTATTGTTTTACTTTTTACCCTAAGAATAATTTTGTCCCTAAAATGTTGGCCAGGTTTGTTACATAGATTTCTTCTTGAAAATTCACCTAGTTGATTTGTGTTTCATTTATACTTGGTATGTCCAAAGATTTTTAAAGGCCCACAGCCCCACGTGTTGCCAAATGAGAGAGAGATTACTGCAAGCCTGGTTGCTACTGCTACGTTGCTTCAGTCGTGTCCAACTCTGCTCGACCCAATAGACGGCAGCCCACCAGGCTCCCTGGTCCCTGGGATTCTCTAGACGAGAACACTGGAGTGGGTTGCCATTTCCTTCTCCAATGCATCAAAGTGAAAAGTGAAAGTGAGGTCGCTCAGTCGTGTCCGACTCTTAGCGACCCCATGGACTGCAGCCTACCAGGCTCCTCCGTCCATGGGATTTTCCAGGCAAGAGTACTGGAGTGGATTGCCGTTGCATATTACTTATATTCATTCACTTACTGATTGAGTCAGAGCATTTCATGTATATTGAGCCCTAGTGGTGGTCCTGGGAATATATAGAGAAGAGAAAGATCTGGTGCTTGCTTTGTATTAATAATTCACAGCCTAGTGAGTCAGAAAAACAAATAACATCTGAAAAAGGACTTGAAATTTGGAGGGGAAAGTGTGAGAAAACTTCCAGAAGTCTCCTCTACTTTGAGTCTTAAAAGTGAACAGTGGTTGGAAATAGGGTGTGAAGCAGTAACCTTTGAAATTAGCAAGGAATAGAGAGATTACATCATCACCACCATTCCCATATCATAGCCACAATTTATCCAGTGTTTAATATATTAAAGCTGGGTTGAAACTCAACATTAAAAAAGACTAAAATCATGGCATCTGGTCGCATGCCTTCATGGCAAACAGAAGGGGGAAAAGTGGGAGCAGTGACAGATTTTCTTGGGCTCCAAAATCACTGCAGACAGTGACTGCAGCCATGAAATTAAAAGATGCTTGCTCCTTGGAAGGAAAGCTACGACCAACCTAGCCTGTGTGCTAGTGTGCTCAGTTGTGTCTGACTTTTTGCGATCCCTTGGACGGTAGCCCACCAGGCTCCTATGTTTGTGGGATTCTCAAGGCAAGAATACTGGAGGGGGTTGCCATGTCCTCCTCCAGAGGATCTTCCTGACTCAAGGATTGAACCAGCATCTCCTACCAATGCAGGTGGATTCTTTTACTAAGCAAAAAAAAATCAATCTTTATTATGTAATATCTTTAAAATTTAAAGATTTTATTTCCACAGCAAATCCTCACCTACCTTAGTTAATATGCAACTCTGTAAACTTGAACTCTTTGCTTCAGACTATAAAAATGACTTAATTCTAAGTGACTTGGGTAAGAGGCTTTTCATGGAGAGCAAAGAGAGGCAGAAACCTGTTTGTGCATGATTGAGGGTCCATAGAAAATAGGAAAGTGGAGATTGAAGAAACATGGGGGAAAAGCTAAAGAAAGTCATGGGTTAAAAGAAGAGATGACTATGTGTATATGATGAGAAAAAAGAGGTACTACGGACAAGAGGCTGAAGATTAAAAAGAGATGGGGCTGTTTGATGGAGCCAAGAGAGGCGATGAGCCCAGCACAGGCTGAGTGGGCTCTTTCTCTCCCAGGAAAGAAGTGCTCCAGGCCCCAGGCCGATTGTTATGCAGCCAAGTGGGGGATGAGAGACTGCCTTTCCCAACATTTATCTTTATCTTCAATTAACACCGGACTTTTTTTAGTTAGTACAATGGACATCACAAATTATTTTTCAGGAGATGAATAAGTAGTGTTTAAGATGTGGAGGGAATCCTTTACACCTTTACATGAACGCCTGTAACCTCCAGAATGGAGTGTAAGGCTTATTCTGAACCAGTCTCGTCTTCAGCCACTAACTTAGAGAACGTATTGCCCAAACCCAGCTAAGATTAGCAGCATCCCAGGACTAGAATACTGTCACATTTCCTCAAGCAAATCTCTCTTAGAGAATGTGAAATTGAAAGGGTCAAGAGCTGGCATCACTGAGCTTCCAAAACATATTATGTGACTGTCTCTGTACCTGCCTGCACATAAATGTTTAAGTGTGTCGTAGAATTCAGTCTGGCTCTTGCTTTCACATGTGGTGGTAGTGAGGTTATGGGAATGGCTCTATATTCTTTAATTTGCTTAAGTAGCTATTGTGCTTGGTCGCTTAGTTGTATCTGACTCATTGTGACCCCATGGACTCTACCCCACCAGCTTCCATCCATATGGATATTCCAGGCAAGAATACTGGAGTGGGTTGCCATGCCCACCTCCAGGGGATCTTCCCAACCCAGGGATCTAACCCAGGTCTCTGGCATCACAGGTGGATTCTTTACCATCTGAGCCACCAGGGAAGCCCAAGTAGCTTTTAAAAGCTACTGATGTTCATGAAAAGCAAAAACAAAAAACCTAATAATTGACAATGCACTGAGTCTCAGCCATTTTGATACAGAGCTGTCGTTCCTTAAAGAACCACCTTGGCCTATGCTGAAATCTTGTCCAAAAAAAGAACTTGAATGCTTTCAAGTTCAGATGGGTAAACCTATGCGATAGCCTTGTGTAAAATAGTGAGTGTGAGTTATCTACTAAGAAGGTTGCAATGAGGGGAGAGAGTTCATAGGGAAAAGTAAGACCTATGTTGTGATTAGACTAGAGATGTAGACTGGGGCCAGATTATGTTTTGTATGCAACACTT
>SJYX01015024.1:148444-166421 GCA_006410675.1 Oreotragus oreotragus | reverse complement strand
CATATTTTCATAGCAGTTTTATGATTTTACATTCCTGCCAGCAATATATGTATGACAAAGTTGTGTATGTTGATCTTGTATTGTAAAGCATTGCTAACTTACATTTTTGTTCTAGGACTTTTGTTTTTTGTACATTCTTTGGGATGTTAGATGAAAACAATTAAGTGCTGTGCTATGTGCTGAGTCGCTTCAGTTGTGTCTCTCTGGCTATGGACTGTAGCCCACCAGGCTTCTCTGTCCATGGGATTCTCCATGCAAGAATGCTGGAGTGGGTTGCCACTTCCTACTCCAGGGGATCTTCTCAACCCATGATTGAGCCCACATCTCTTATGTCTTCTGCATTGCCAGGCAAATTCTTTACCACTAGCACCACCTAGAAAGCCCACAGACAGTCATGCCATGCAAAGCAGGAACAGTTTCATTTCTGTCTTTTCAGAGTGCTTGCCTTTTTATTTATTTCTTTTGCCTTATTTCTCTTGCATCAGTAGTGTCTGGAATTTCTGGTACTCTGTTAAACAAGACAGAAATATTTTCCATGTCACTAGTCTTATGAGGAACATAATCATTCTTTGATCATTAAATATTATGTTAGCAATAAGTTTTGTGTAGTTTTCTTTTTTTAAAATCAAGTTTAGAACATTGTCTTCCATTCCTCGTTTGCTGAGGTTTTATGTTAGGTTTTGTTGAATACTTTTTCTGCATCAATTATTATGGTCATATAGTTTTGCCTGTTAATATGGGGATTACATTGATTGATTTTTAAATATTGAAGCAGACTTGCATACGTAAAAGATAAACCCCATTTAGTCTTTTTATACATTGCTAGAGTCTCTTTGATAATATTTCTGGAGGAGTGGTATATATAAGTTCATGATAGATACTATTCTGTAGTTTTCTTTATTTGCACTTCTTCCTGGTTTTGGTAGTAGAGTAATGCAAACCTCATAAAGTGAGTTGTGTTTGTTCTTCTTTTGTTTTCTGAATGACATTTTGTAAAGTTGGTATTAATCATTCTTTGAATATTTAGTGGAATTCTGTAGTAAAATCATCTGGACCTGGAAATTTTTCCCTAAGAGCTTTTAAATTGCAAATTAAGTTTTTTGGATGGTTGTAGAAACTATCCTGGTTTTCTGTTTCACCTTTGTTAAGTTTCACCTTTGTTGTAGTCTTTGAGGAACTGATTGATTTCTTCTAAGTTGTTGACTTTATGAGGGTATAGTTGTTTACAATATTCTGTATGTACTTGAAATGGCTACAAGATCTGCAGTGGTATCCCTTGTTTCATTGCATATAATGATGATTTCTGTCTTCTTTTATATAATTTTTTTCAACTTTGCTAGAGATTTATCAATTTTATTAATTTTTTAAAAGGCAAATTTTTTTCCACTGATTTTATGTACTGCTTTCTTATATACTATTGTATTGGTTTCTGCTCTTTAATATTTCCTTCCTGTTTTCTTGATCTGAATTTGTTTAACTCTTATTTTTCTATTTTCTTGAGGTAAAGATTTAGTTTTTTTTTTCCTTTGAGAACTTTCCTATTTTCTAGTATTAATAATTAATGGTATAAGTTTGCCCCTCAGCCCCCACTTTAGTTGTGTTTCTCATATATTTTGATATATCTTAATTTTCTTTCACAGAGAAGACAATGGCACCCTACTCCAGTACTCTTGCCTGGAAAATCCCATGGATGGAGGAGCCTGGTAGGCTGTAGTCCATGGGGTCACGAACAGTTGGACACGACTGAGTGACTTCACTTTCACTGTTCACTTTCATGCATTGGAGAAGGAAATGGCAACCCACTCCAGTGTTCTTGCCTGGAGAACCCCAGGGACAGGGGAGCCTGTGGGCTGCTGTCTGTGGGGTCGCATAGAGTTGGACACGACTGAAGCGACTTAGCAGCAGCAGCAGCAAATTTCTTTCAAGTCAATGTAGTATATGACTTCCATTTGATCCTGCATTTTGTACTTAAAGGTTACTTAGAAAAGTATTTTCTAATTCCCTGTGTTTGGAGAGTTTCATTTTGTCTTCTTGTTAAGGATTTCTAATTTGCTTCCATTATGGTTAAAAAGAACATAGTCCTGTATGATTTCAGTTTTCTTTCTTGTTTTCTTTAAGTTTGTTAGGTTTTTTTTGTGGCAGTTGTATTTTACTTTATAGGCTATATATTTTTCTTCTGTTTTTCTCTGGTATGACATCTATAATGGATTTAACATTTTAAAGGAATATGGGAAAATCAGTTTAGTTCAGTGTCTCAGTCATATCGACTCTGCCACCCTATGAACTGTAGCATGCCAGGATTCCCTGTCTGTCATCAACTCTCGGAGCTTGCTCAAACTTATGTCTATCGAGTTGGCGATGCCATCCAACCGTCTCATTGTCTGTCATCCCCTTCTCTTCCTGCCTCCATGCTTTCCCAGCATCAGGGTCTTTTCTAGTGAGTCATTTTTTCCCAGCAGGTGGCCAAAGTATTGGAGTTTTAGCTTCAGCACCAGTCCTTCCAGTGGATATTCAGGATTTATTTCCTTTAGGACTGATTGGATCTCTTTGCAGTCCAAAGGGCTTTCAAGAGTCTTCTGCAACATTACAGTTCAAAAGCATCAATTCTTCAGTGCTCAGCTTTCTTTATGGTCCAAGTCTCACATACATACATGCCTACTGGAAAAAGCCTACCTTTGACTACATGGACCTTTGTCAGCAAAGTAATGTCTCTGCTTTTTAATATACTGTTTAGTTTTGTCATAACTTTTCTTTCAAGGAGTAAGCCTCTTTTAATTTCATGGCTGCAGTCACCATTTGTAGTGATTTTGGTGCCCAAGAAAATAAAGCCTGTCACTATTTCCATCATTTTCCCATCTATTTGCCATGAAGTGATGGGACCAATGCCATGATCTTTGTGTTTTGAATGTTGAGTTTTAAACCAGCTTTTTCACTCTCCTCTTTCACTTTCATCAAGAGAGTCTTCAGTTCCTTTTCACTTTATGCCAATAAGGGTGGTGTCATCTGCATATCTGAGGTTATTGATATTTTCTCGTGCCAATCTTGATTCCAGCTTGTGCTTCATCCAGCCCAGTATTTCACATGATGTACTCTGCATTTAAGTTAAATAAGCATGGTGGCCATATACAGCCTTGACATAGTTTTTTCCCTATCTTGAAGCAGTCTGTTGTTCCATGTCCAGTTCTAACTATTGCCTCTTGACCTGCATACAGATTTCTCAGGAGGCACGTAAGGTGGTCTGGTATCCCCATGTCTTTAAGAATATTCCACAGATTGTTGTGGATACATGCCATCAAAGGCTTTAGTGTAGTCAATGAAGCAGAAGTAGATATTCTTCTGTAATTCTCTTGTTTTTTTCTATGATCCAGCAGATGTTGGCAATTTGATCTCTGGTTCATTTGCCTTTTCTAAATACAACTTGAACATCTGGAAGTTCTCAGTTCACATACTGTTGAAGCCTATCTTGGAGAATTTTCAGCATTACTTTGCTAGCGTGTGAGATGAGTGCAGTTGTGTGGTAGTTTGAACATTCTTTGGCATTGCCTTCATTTGTGATTAGAATGGGAAAATACAAGAAATCTAAGGGAAAAAATTTAATGATAAAGAGATAAAAAAGAAGACTCACATTTAAGGAATGATTTCTTTTACAAAAAGTTAATCATTATTTTTTTAAACTTTTAGAAAGCAACCTGTTTTGTCAATGAAATGTAGCCTCCTATCTTCTGAATTTTTTATTGTGGCAAAATATACATAGTATAAAAGGTATCATTTTGAATGTTTTCTCTTGAACAATTCAGTGGCATCAAGGACATTCACATTGTTGTGGAACTGACGCAGGAAGCAGATGAGCCCTTTCAGGGTAAAACAATTGGAGATTCATTCCCTATTGACTAAAAATCCAAGCAGAGAATAGCAGGACAATTAAGCGAGGAGGCTTGGCCCTGCCCATACCACATATTTCTAGTTCCAGAAGTCAGGAGACCTTCCCTACCGTACATGTGCAAAAAAGCTCCTTGCAGCCCAATGTTGGGAGCAATGTCTAGAGATGTTCTACCCAGAAGATCCATCTTGGCTAAGAATGCGTGGGCACAGATGGAAGGATCCTGAGATATACCAAATATGGGCTGTAAGTGAGGCATATCAAAATGATTGGCCAAAGGAAACTCAAAAGAAATTGCCATAAAAGTATTTCAAACTGCCATGAAGACGCGACTCAGCAATTAATGTACTCTCCCTCTGACTCTGCCTGTGTGTTTATACACATGCATTGTACTCTTTTCCTTTTAGTAAACACTTCACTTGCTTCACTACTTTCTGTTTTTCTGGAAATTCTTTTCTGCAAAGCAGAAGGGCCAGGGCCCTGTCACTGATCACTGGTATATTAGCTGGGATCTGGTGCTTTCAATCACTTATGAACCCAGCCTCAATTATGTTGATTTTAGTTGCTCGTTTACCTTGTCAATATTGCAAAGGGAATTAATATTATCATTTACTTAATCAATTACTGCACCTTACTCTTAATTTTTATTACCGTCTTTCAAATTATGATTAGTGTTAGAAGCAAGTATTTGAAATTTCCAGAAACAAACATAGAACCATGATTTTTACTTTATCACGATTTTTTAAATGACTTATTTTTGTTTTTCCTGACCACTTAAAACTTTCATATCAGTTCAGTTGCTCACTCGTGTCTGACTCTTTGAGACTCCATGGACTGCAGCATGCCAGTCTTCCCTGTCCATTGCCAATCCTGGGGCTTGCTCAAACTAATGTCCATTGAGTCAGCCATCCAACTGTCTCATCCTCTGTTGTCCACTTCTCTTGCCTTTAATTTTTCCTAGCATCAAGGTCTTTTCCAAGGAATCGGTTCTTCACATCAGGTGGCCAAAGTATTGGAGTTTCAGCTTCAGCATCAGTCCTTCCAGTGAATAATCAGGACTGATTTCCTTTAGGATTGACTGGTTTGATCTCCTTGCTGTCCATGGGACTCTCAAGATTCTTCTCCAACACTTAAGCTCAAAAGCATCAGTTCTTCGGTGCTCAACTTTCTTTATAGTCCAACTATCACATCCATACATTTCCAGTAATTACTGGAAATTACATTTCATGGCTGCAGTCAAAATTTGCAGTGATTTTGGAGCCCCCCAAAATAAAGTCTGTCACTGTTTCCATCTATTTCCCCATCTATTTGCCATGAAATAGATGCTGGGAGGGATTGAGGGCAGGAGGAGAAGGGGATGACAGAGGATGAGATGGCTGGATGGCATCACTGACTCGATGGACATGAGTCTTCGTGAACTCCGGGAGTTGGTGATAGACAGGGAGGCCTGGCCTGCTGCGATTCATGGGGTCGCAAAGAGTCAGACATGACTGAACGACTGAAATGAACTGAACTGAACTGAACTGAATGGGACCAGATGCCATTATCTTTTTTTTCTTTTTTTGAATATTGAGTTTTAAGCCAGCATTATCACTCTCCTCTTTCACTTCCATCAAGAGGCTCTTTAGTTCTTCTTTGCTCTCTGCCAGAAGGGAAGTTAAGTGAAGCCGCTCAGTCATGTCCGACTCTTTGCGACCCCATCGACTGTAGCCTACGAGGCTCCTCTGTCCATGGCATTTTCCAGGCAATAGTACTGAAGTGGATTGCCATTTCCTTCTCCAGAGGATCTTCCCAGCCCAGGGATCAAACCCGGATCTCCCTCATTGTAGACAGATGCTTTACCGTCTGAGCCACTAGGGAAGTCTGCCATAAGGGAGATATCATCTACGTATCTGAGATTATTGATTTCTCCTGGTGATCTTGATTCCAGCTTGTGCTTCATCCCGCCCTGCATTTTGCATGATGTACTCTGAATATAAGTTAATAAGCAGGTGACAATATACAGCCTTGACATACTCCTTTCCAGGTTTGGAACTAGTCTGTTGTTCCATGTCCAGTTCTAACTGTTGTTTCATGACCTGATACAGATTCCTCAGGAGACAGTTCAAGTGGTCTGGTATTCCAATGTCTTGAAGAATTTCCCACAATTAGTTGTGATCTACACAGTCAAAGGCTTTTGGTAATCAACAAAGCAGAAGTCTGTGTTTTTCTGGAATTCTTTTGCTTTTTCGATGATCCAACGAATGTTGGCAACTTGATCTCTGGTCCTCTGCCTTTTCTAAATCTAGCTTTATCATCTGGAAGTTCACGTTTCCCATATTGTTGAAGCCTAGCTTGGAAAATTTTCAGCATTACTTTGCTGGTGTGTGAGATCAGTACAATTGTATGGCAATTTGAGCATTCTTTGGCTTTGCCTTTCTTTGAGATTGGAATGAAAACTGACTTTCCAGTCCTGTGGCCACTGCTGAGTTTTCGAGATTTGCTGGTATATTGAGTGAAGCACTTTCATAGCATCGTCTTTTAGGATTTGAAATCGCTAAGTTGGAATTCCATCATGTCCACTAGCTTTGTTTGTAGTGATGCTTCCTAAGGCCCTCTTGACTTGGTATTCCAGGATGTCTGGCTCTTGGTGAGTGATCACACCAATGTGATTATCTGGGTCATTAAGGTCTTTTTTGTATAGTTCTTCTGTGTATTCTTGCCACCTCTTAATATCTTCTGCTTCTGTTAGGTCCATACCATTTCTGTCCTTTATTGTGCCCATCTTTGTATGAAAAGTTCCCTTGGTATCTCTTTTCCTTAAGGGATCTCAAGTCTTTCCCATTCTATTGTTTTCCTCTATATCTTTGCACTGATTGCTGAAGAAGGCTTTCTTATACCTCCTTGCTATTCTTTGGAACTCTGCATTCAAATGAATATATCTTTCCTTTTCTCCTTTGCCTTTAGTTTTTCTTCTTTTCACATCTATTTGTAAGGCCTCCTCAGACAACCATTTTGCATTTTTGCCTTTTGTTTTCTTAGAGATGTTTTTGATCACTGCCTCCTATACAATGTCGTGAACCTCTGTTCATAGTTCTTCAGGCAGTCCATCAGATCTAATCACTCGAATCTTAAAACTTTACCTAGTTGTGAAAACGGAAAGAACATTTGAGGTAGTTATATGAATAATTTTTACCATACACCACAAAATTATGGATGGGATTAATATATTTCCTCATGGGTTATTAGCAGGTAAAGAAGGGGATAAATGTTTTGAATGCTTCTAACTTCAAGGTTTATATCTATTTGAAAATCTTTACAACAATCCTGTAAACTGGGTATTATCTATATCTTGTGGGTGCAGAACTCAAGGATCAAAGAAATAAAGTAAATTGCCAATGCCCTTTAATTATGAGAGGAACAGCTAGTATTTAAATTCATGTTTATCTGATTATGTGATTTGTTCTCTAGTTAAAAAAAAGGTAAAACAGAGCAAAATAACAAGTAAAATTATGTGGAAAAAGGAGAGCTTGTTCAATTGTATAATTTATTGTGTATATAAGAAATAGATTAGTTGATATTTTTATTTCAGAACACATAGTTTTATGTGTAGCAATGTGCTTTATTAGCATTTTATTGTAGAAAATTGTTTTGTGCTTTGTTGGGTTTTTTTGTTGTTGTTGTTACATAAGTGCATTCATGAGTTGTAAATGGATGAAAAGACAATTTCTTGCATATTCTCACTGTTACTGTAAGTTGTCAAGTTTTTTTTTTTTTTTTTTTTTCCCTTAAGATATGGACTCTTTAATTCCAGAGTTAAAAGAAGAGACTTTATGTTGATATAACCAACAGTGTATGATACACCCACTCTGAACAAAATCTCTATGTAGTCTTTATTTTAAAATTTTTCAGGTGCTTAGAGAGATAAGGTAAGGGTAGAAGAAAAATGGAAAATTAGTTGAAGACTAGAGGTCTTGACCCCAGGAACTGGTGGATCTCCAGAGATTAGAAAAAAGGTCAGTAGAAACATGGTTGAGTGGTAGAAGCATGAACTATGCTTGAAGGCAGTATCTTGGGGAGATGGAAAAATCTCTTAAGTGATTATCTCTGGTATAGCCTTTGACCCTAGAAAAACTTTTAAGTCCTTATTACTGAGTTTGACTCCCAAATTTTAGTGAGTCGTGTGGAATTAATCTTGTAGGAAGATCCATTATTTGAATAACCCAAACCCTGGGCTCTTTCCCTGGTTTCTTCACATGTTAGTTCCAAGATTCTGGTACAACTGAAGGAAGGGAGAAAAAGCATTCGGCATAGCTCAGATAAATTTCTTGCCAAATTTAGTAAGTGAAGTTATTTAATAGAATTTAATTTGCTGTTTTTAAAAGTACTTAAATATCACATTTATCACATTGTTTACATACTCTTATAAGAGGCTTAGGAACAAAACAGCACAACATTTATTGAATAATTTCCTATAAAAGCATGTAGGGTAGCGACATGAAAAGAGCAACTACAATGATATAAATTGAAATTTAGTTATTATTCAAAATGAAAACAAGTCAAACAATTTCAATTACTTCACAAACAAATTAGCTGCTTCCATTGGAGTCTGATAAGGCAAAAAGCTTGGTACAAATACTAGAAGGGTAACAGCCCCATGAACCAGAGAAATGTGCTGCAGATTTTACATAGTCCACTCAGTATCATTATATGAAAGATAAGAAGCAGTACTATGGTAAATGTGAGTCCCATTTGCTAAAATCCTTTTTTACATGGCTGTGTCGCCAATTTCCTGTAAGATCATTTTCTAACATAAATTTATGTTCCTTTAAGGTAAATGTACCCTTTTCCATTTAACAGAGGGAGACACTATTAAAGAAATTCCCATCTTTTCATTACTCTTATTAATTACAGTGTCTACTATTATTAATCAAAAGATTCCATCCTATTTTAAACATGGCTCTGAATACTTACTGTATATGTCCTATTACATTCTTCAGTTTCAGTCTGTCTGCCAGTGCAGTGTTTGACTTCTTTTTCTAGATTTTCATTCATTAGTGAATGAATAGCTCTAGTTTTGTCTGTCTCCCTGGGCATTTATTTTTAGCATTTACTGTAGTAGATTCAACCTGATTAGCAACAAGTACAGTTTTCTATAGAGTTAGTCCAAACAATAACTGCTTGCATATATATGGCATACTTAAAAACATGGGATACTTAAAAACAGTCCCATCAGACTTTATTTCCATGTTGGCATGTAGTTGAGGTAAGGTAACTATCTATTTATGGGTTTGTTTTCTTCTGTATGTTAATTGATTCTGAGTATTTCAGTTGTGTTTTATGCTTTTGCCTGGTTTTACATTTCTTATTATTTAACTCAATAGCCTTGTAAAGAAAATACAAGTAATACAAATACTTGTAAAGGGAAGTATTCTCCCATCTTCTGAATGAGAATGTAAATACAAATTTGGATAAGGAAAATTATCGGGTTTTTTTTCCCTTGAGTGCTACTGTGCACTGCCTATGTGTGTTAATAGCTAAATGCATGGCAAGATTTATATGGTGAAATGAAAGATGTGGTACATGCAGTCAAAATGATGGAGGTTAAGATTGTAATTGTGATGAACAAGGAGTTTCATGGAAATCTATATCTTTCAACATAAAAACTGTCCTCTTTCTCTAAATAGACAAGAAGAGAAATATTCATCAGTTATATTTATCAGTTCTATCCGCCCACTGCCTTTGTAACACAACTGAGTTCTCTGGTGGATAAAGAAGGAAAAAGCCAGACAAAGGAATAACATTAGAAGTGAGCATGTAGCATATGTTCTTCTCAGGTTGTCAGAAGTAAAAGGTCTTTTTTAAATTGCATGAATTTAAGGGCATAAATAACCAGGTCTGTGAAATATCATGGACTAAGGCTGAGCATGTGAAATAAGGGCATTGAGTAAGTGTTGGCATGAATAGTAAGAAAGCTCTGCAATTAATATAATTGCTCTGACATAACAGAATGAAGATCAACATGGAAAGGGAGCAGCACAAAACTGAAGAAATCGATGAACCAGATAAGAAATAAATGGAAATAGCATCTGTGTCTGGGCTATACAAAGGTGGAATGGTAGGTAGCCTTAGTACCTGAACTCTGTACTAAGAGATGAAACATACTATGAATAGATATAATGCATTACGTCTTCTAGGAATTTCTTTATACCTTTATTCCAGACTCCTACCTTCTTTGAGTGCATTGATATATATCTTAAAGTTCACCTTAGACAGAACATATTCATATAATCATTACCACATCCTTCTAAATGAGACAGCATAAGGGGTACCAGGCATAAATTAAATTAAACTTTTCCTGCTAGTCTGTTCCCCACTACTGAAAAATGAAATGCCTGTATGTTTTTTCATGTTCTTCTTAACTAGGGGGAAAAAAAAAGCTTGGAGAGATTTATTGCCCATTTATCTTTGGATAGAGTCCAAGGATCATTTTTGTTCCTATCTTAGAGAAAGGAGCATAACTGTAATTTTCTTAATTATGTGAGGTGCCACAAGTAAAAAGGTAGCAGCACTAGCTCAGTTCCCTGTGGGAACATCAGCATCTGTGAGAGTTTGCACAATTCTTGAATTAGTAAGCTTCTCGACAGGGGGGAGCTATGCCTGTTATTCTATTTTGGGTCTGAGAAAATGTTTCAGATTTACCAGTGGCATTCTGAAAATGCCTTACCAATCACCTAAGCATTGTTGTATAATTTTAAAATGTGTTGAAAGAATGTCAGCGAGATAAATTTTAGAAAGGAAATTTGACAATGGAATTCAAATAAGAAGAATTTCAAACTTCCTTTTGTGTTCACTGTGCCACAGTTTTTATAAATGTTCTTAAAAGGAGATATGTAGTTAACTCTGTATATGGCATTTGAAAACATGGAGGTTGCAGGTCTTCCTAATAACGTTTTAATAATAAAAAGAGAGAGATTTTATGTTCTCTTCTCCTAAAATGATTAGTCTGTTATTGAACAAGAGTTTTAAACTGCCGGGTAAAGGCATAGAAATTTGGATAAGCCTAGGTCCTGTTCAAAAGAAAAAAAAAAATAATAAAGATGCAGTTACGACAATATTAAGGCAATGAACCCATCTCTCTGTTCATTGTCAAACTGCAGCAAATGCAAAATTCTGCTTTAAACTTTTAAGTAATACTCAGAGAAGAGAAGTGAATGTATATGTGTACGCATATGTGAGTGTATACACACACACATATATGTAAAACTTGTACATGTGTGATTTTTGGTTTGCTGCATGTTGTTTTCTTGGGTAGAAGAAAGTGGGGCATGTTTACAGGTTTGGGAAGGTGGGACTAAGGGGATGATTGAAAATTGTGTAAAGTTAGATGAAAACTGATGAGACGTATTCTGAGGAGGTGGAGAGGAAAGGTACATCAGTTAATAGTGTTTTTTGATGCAAAAATAGAAAACATATCTATCATAGGTGGAACATATAGGGATATATTTTTCTTATGTAGCAAGAATTCTTCAAAGTCCTTCCCACATGACAAGAAGATGGCTGGTAAATCTTTAGCCATCATGTTGACATTGATGGCAGGAAGGACACAGCTGCATTTGAATTGCCACCCTCTTATTCAGGAGATATAATAACTTTCTGAGGCTTCTCTGGCTTTAAATTAAGTGATATTAATCAGAAGTGGTCATGTGGACACCATTTATGAGGATTTAAAAGAGTGGGAAATGACATAGGTAAGATTGTTTTTGTACAATCATGATTATTGTCCTGGACTTGCCACAAAATTGTTATGTTAACTAGAAAGAAGGAGGAAAGAATAAGGAATAGAAAAAGAACTGAATCTTGAATTTGATGAAGTGAATTGAGCAAATGTGGAAATGGTAGACTAGAACAACTGGTAGAAACCTTTTCCACTGAGATAGGAAATAAACAGAAATATTAAGTGCCAGTGTTGGTTTATTTATTGGTGAAGGGATAAGGTTTAAGATAATCCATGTTTTTTTAGCTTTTTCCACAAAACCTTTCATTTGCATCATACTTAAACTCTTCTTCCTCTGTTCCATATGTTTATTTTGTGCATGTTTGCAGTAGAAGATAAAAATTTGAGTACTGAAGACAAATGGATTGATTTAAAATATGGTTTTGTCACTTAATATGATCTTTGGCAAGATAATTATCTTCTTTAAGCCTCAGTTGTCACATATATATATTGGAGTTACTCTTGAGTTCATTCATTAAGAGTTGTTTTGACAGTTAAATGAGGTAATACCTAAAAGGATTAACACATAGAAAGCACAGAACAAATAATGGTCATTGTCATTACTAATGGTAATGAAAAAATAATTCATACACTTTATTATAAACAACACAGAAGTATGTACAGTAAAAGTAATACCTTTTCTCGTGCCCCACCATTGCATTCAATAGCAGAAACCACTACTAAATATTAATATTAACTGTCATTTACATATTAATTGCTGCTGCTGCTAAGTCACATTTCACCATGGGTTATTTTATTGGTATTTCTAGTAAACACAGTAAGCAATTACTAAATATTTGTTGTTGAATGAATTTAACTATTTACATGCTTTTATTTTATTACCATATAATTAGAATCTGGAAGTTGGGATTTATGTCTCATCTCTTTCTATCTCTCTACAACAACAACAACGGTACCTGAACATAGTAGAAGCTCAATAAATATCTGTTAACTACATGCATTTTTGATTAATTAATTGGTTAACTGTGGAGCAATATTTAAATTAATGGGTGCTCAAAACCCAATTAGAAAAGCAAGGAGAGATAAGAAAGCCTTCCTCAGCGATCAGTGCAAAGAAATAGAGGAAAACAACAGAACGGGGAAGACTAGAGATCTAAGCTAGTGGAGGTGATGGAATTCTAGCTGAGTTGTTTCAAATCCTGAAAGATAATGCTGTGAAAGTGCTGCACTCAATATGCCAGCAAATTTGGAAAACTCAGCAGTGGCCACAGGACTGGAAAAGGTCAGTTTTCATTCCAATCCCAAAGAAAGACAGTGCCAAAGAATGCTCAAAGTACAATTGCACTCATCTCACATGCTAGTAAAGTAAATGTTCAAAATTCTCCCAGCCAGGCTTCAGCAATACGTGAACCGCAAACTTCCATATGTTCAAGCTGGTTTTAGAAAAGGCAGAGGAACCAGAGATCAAATTGCCAACACTCGCTGGATCATGGAAAAAGGAAGAGAGTTCCAGAAAAAAAAAATCTATTTCTGCTTCATTGACTATGCCAAAGCCTTTGATTGTGTGGATCACAATAAACTATGGAAAATTCTGAAAGAGATGGGAATAACAGCCCACCTGATCTCCCTCTTGAGAAACCTATATGCAGGTCAGGAAGCAACAGTTAGAACTGGACATGGGACAACAGACTGGTTCCAAATAGGAAAAGGAGTACATCAAGGCTGTATATTGTCACCCTATTTATTTAACTTATATGCAGAGTACATCATGGGAAACGCTGGGCTGGAAGAAGCACAAGCTGGAATCAAGATTGCCGAGAGAAATATCAATAACCTCAGATATGCAGATGACACCACCCTTATGGCAGAAAGTGAAGAGGAACTAAAAAGCCTCTTGATGAAAGAGGAGAGTGAAAAAGTTGGCTTAAAGCTCAACATTAAGAAAATGAAGATCATGGCATCTGGTCCCATCACTCCATGGGAAATAGATGGGGAAACACTGTCAGACTTTATTTTATTGGGCTCCAAAATCACTGCAAATGGTGATTGCAGACATGAAATTAGAAGACACTTACTCCTTGGAAGGAAAGTTATGACCAACCTAGATAGCATACTCAAAAGCAGAGATATTACTTTGCCAACAAAGGTCCATGTAGCCAAGGCTATGCTTTTTCCAGTTGTCATGTATGGATGTGAAAGTTGGACCGTGAAGAAAAGCTGAGTGCTGAAGAATTGATGCTTTTGAACTGTGGTGTTGGAGAAGACTCTTGTGAGTCCCTTGGATTGCAAGGAGATCCAACCAATCCATTCTAAAGGAGATCAGTTCTGAGTGTTCATTGGAAGGACTGGTGCTGAAGCTGAAACTCCAATACTTTGCCACCTCATGCGAAGAGTTGACTCATTGGAAAAGACTCTGATGCTGGGAGGGATTGGGGGCAGGAGGAGAAGGGGGCAACAGAGGATGAGACGGCTGGATGACATCACCGACTCGATGGACCTGAACTTGAGTGAACTCTGGGAGTTGTTGATGGACAAGGAGCCCTGGCGTGCTGCAATTCAAGGTGTCACAAAGAGTTGGACCTGGCTGAGCAACTGAACTGAGCTGAACAAAACCCAAAGGGAAGCTTCATCCTGGAAAAAGCAGACCATTTATGTTTATTTCTCACTTTCTACTCCTTCCAAGGATGAGAAAAACATTTTTCCTACAACTAGGTAGTTTATGTTAAAAACTTGACAAAATATTTTTTTTAGCCATCTGCTTTTCCATTTATCACAAATGGAAGCTTAGTATTCCAGCATAAACTGTCATCTTGAAGAGAACTGTTTGCATCTCCAAATGTTCTCCTTTTGTGGATCCCAAGTATGTCACCTTCCTCTCAAAGGTGCACACATTATAGATAATATATTACAGTGATTTTCATCACTAAGAATCTCTTGCTCTTTGCAAGATGATAGGATACTATTTAATTTTTCCCAGTTGGATATGTCAGTCAGCACTTGCTCTTGCATTCTGTGAAAATTCACGACTTTCTATTAAAGACAGACAGTCTTGAGGTCTGCTTCAAAGTGCATCATTATTTTCAGTTTTAAAAAGCTAACTACATTGTTGTTCTCAGCAATCAATAATGGGACATTTCAGATGTTATGGAGTCATTGTTCTCAAGAATTACTGATGGAACCTTTTAGGATGCTTTTTAGATGTTAAAAAAATGCTCATAATTATTCTCTGTATTTCAGAAAATAAGCTACTTCTTTAGTTGTGTTTAATACCTGTATTCAGAGCATGATATTTTTTTCTAAGCATAATTTACATTCATAGATATAAAGAGTCAGCCTCATCAGAACAGTCAAATGGTTTTTACAGGAAATGCACAGCAACTCCTTGGTTTCATCTTTAAAGTAATGGTTAATTTCTCTTCAGGAGGAAATTCTGGGCACCAGTTGTGTCAGAAAAAAGATGAAACAGAAGCATTTTCTTCCTCTTTCTTATGTCAACTCCAAACCAAATTCTGCCAATCGCAATCCATTTTGTTGTTAACTTCTTTAAACTCTGCATATTTCTGGCTATTTTATTGTTCAATTTCTCTGTTTTGAAACATTTCTTCCTTTGGCTCTACACCACTGAATTTTGCTCTTTTCTTTAATTATTCCCCCATTACGTCTACCCTCACATCATCCTGGGGCTAAGCCTGCGGATCACATTCTTTTTCTCTCTGCACTCACTCCCTTTGTGAACAAAGGCATAGACTCATAACTCTCAAGTTTATGTCAAGCTCAGGCTTCTGCCCTGAACTGTAGATCCTTAAATACAACTTCCTACTCTGTGTCCCTAGCTGAGCTTACTAGTTTATAGCTCAAAATGAACATGTCAAAAGCTGAGCTCCAGATCTTCCTCCATAGTCTCTTTTCTCCCACAGTCCTTCCAACTTTCAGTTAATGATAAATCCATCACCATTCCCCTCCACTCCATCCCTCCCCCTCCCAACCCATGCGTTAGGAACAAAATTCTAGTAATCATTGTTGACTCTTCTTTCTTTCACATCCCAACTCAAACCCTTATTTTGCCTGAAGCTTCTACCTTCGAAGTTCACCTTTCTATCTCTACCCCAGCTGTGTTTTCCTTAGTGCCACAGCTATCAACACTGGTCCAGATCATCACCATTCTTCATAATACTGCTGTTGCAGTAGATTCCTTACTAGTTTCCTTTCTCTGCCTCCTTTCATTTCCATCTGTTTTCAGTGGGGCAGCCAAGAAGAAGTCATAGTAGATCATGCCACGTCTCCACTTAAAACTCAACAGTGACTTCTCATCTTGCTCTAAGAAAATAACCTGGCATGACCTTTCTCCAGATATCCACATAGCTGCCTTCTTCGGGTCTTCTCCAAGAACCTTTGTGTAACTATGCAATTTAACATTATAGCTCTCTTCAAGACTCCAGACTCTCTCCATGGCACTTATCACTATCTAATAGACTTTATCAGTGGTTCTCAAAATATGATGATCAGACTGGCAGCATTATCCTCACCTGAGAATCTGTTAGAAATGAACATTCTCAGCCCTCAGTACATGCCTACTGAGTCAGAAATGTGATGAACAGATGCCAACACAGGTGATTCTGATGTATGCTGAAGTTTGAAAACTATATATTTAGTTATTATATTTTATATATGTTTTATTATCTATTTATTATTATTATATTTTATTATCTATTAGATTAATATATACTAACATACATTATATACACATATACTTTCACAAAAGTGTAAGTATCATGAAGGAAGAATTTATGGCTGTTTCTTTTTTACCACCTGCTATTAAAGCATTTGAAACAGTGGCTGGTTTACAGCATGTGCTACACAACTGTTGATAAATGAAGAAGTGAATCTAGGACTTCACAGGTCTGTGTCTCTACTCTTGCTTTTCCTTCTGCCTATAATCTCCTTCTTCCATCCTTTGCCTTACTAAAAGTCTAGCTGTTTGTCTGCACTTAATTCATGCATCATCTATACTCTCCATGATACTCCACCTCTACTTTCTCCCTGCAGCTCAGTGTTTGTTAGGCATTTCTCTTTTTGACTAGAGAAGATTTTATATCATTTTTAACCATACTACGCATCTACTAAAGTTACCTATTTTCATACCCACTTTGTCCACTACAGAATGAATCATTTGAGGGCAGATTTTCTTTCTGCATACCTAGACCATTCCACAGTATAGAATACACAGTAATTCTTAATATTTATTTTTTTTCCAAATATTTATTTATTTGGCTGTACCAGGTCTTAATTGTAGCATGTGGGATATCTAGTTGCAACATATGGGATCCAGTTCCCTGACTAGAAATTGATCCCTGGTCTCCTGTTTTAAAAGTATAGAGTATTAGCCACTGGACCACCAGAGAATTCCCCTCAATCAATATTTTTTAAATTACTGAAGTGCGTTTGGAAGATTGTTACCAATATGATGTAACAACTGAAGACAGCTCAAATTGGTTTAAGAAAGACGATTGTTGGCGGATTACAGGGCATCCAGGAAACTCAAGATCAAGGTGGAAGCCAGGCTTTGTGAGGGTCTAGGGACAAGAACCGAAAGCCTTTCTGAAACAAGGCAGCTACTTCCTCTGTATTCACTGAAATGGTGCTTTATGTTCTCTACAGACAGATGTCTCGTCTTCTGAGTGGGAAAAAAATGCAATGAAGTTCCAATTTTGAGTGCAAAATGAAGACTTGCTGGCATCACTGTATCTCTTTTTCAATTTCCAAGTGAGAGAACTTGATTGGTGTGCTTCAGTTAGGGACTCTGATCAAATAAACTGTATTCCTAGGATTTATTCTCTGAGAACAGGTAGGTGAATGGCAGGCACTTAACACATTTTTGCCTTCATACAAACAGACAAATATATATGTAATCATATAACTCATTGAATGAGATTATATATAAAATTCTACATGTGTTAATATTCATACTATGAGATGGAATATATGATCACTGGAACAAATGCAAAATATTTTTAGAATTTTTTACATGGATATAAGTATATATAAACTAAAGTTTATTTTTTTTTTAAAAGATACATATATATCTTTTATTTTATAATACTGTATTGGTTTTGCCATAATTGACATGAATCCACCACAGGTGTACATGAGTTCCCAACCCTGAACCCCCCTCCCACTACCCTCCCCATATCATCTCTCTGGGTCATCCCAGTACACCAGCCCCAAGCATCCTGTACCCTGTATTGAACCTAGACTAGCAATTCATTTCTTACATGATAGTAAGGCCCCATACATGTTTCAATGCCATTCTCCCAAATGGTCCCACCCTCTCCCTCTCCCACAGAGTCCAAAAGACTGTTCTATACATCTGTGTCTCTTTT
>SJYX01015024.1:109639-145480 GCA_006410675.1 Oreotragus oreotragus | reverse complement strand
AGATGGCTGGATGGCATCATGGACTCGATGGAGGTCAGCCTGAGTGAACTCTGGGAGATGGTGATGGACAGGGAGGCCTGGCGTGCTGCAATTCATGTGGTTTCAAAGAGTAGGACACGACTGAGTGACTGAACTGAACTGAACTGAATCCTGGGGAGTTTTGTATGTGGAAGTAACCAGAATCTACAGGTAATTTTCCCAGGTCATTTTGCATTAAAATGCTGTATGCAGCTCAGCTTTCTGATGTTGATGTTAATACAAGTAAATGATGACTCTACATCAAGTACTTGCATTAGGTACTATGATCCTTTCTTAATACTAGCACCTGTCTGTAGAGCATCAGGTATGAAGAAAGCAAGTCAGTAATCTAGTTTTTTTAAGTCTCTTTCTGCTTGTAATCATGCAGCCTGGCCCTTTGGGCAGAGTCAAGTTAGAGATGAGGGACAAACTTTTGACCAGGCTTTCTTTTCTAGATGTCCATGGCAATATTTAGCTCACAGCTTCAGAAAGAGAAAGATCAAGTAAAATATTTCAAAGTATATCTACAAAATTACTTTCCAAAGCCACTGCCTAAGTAAAATAAAGAATACATTTAGAAGACTAAATATTTACTAAACTTTCAGTTTCATAGTCTGGCCCTCCATGGTGTAATCTCAATAAATAATACTGAACACACACTTCTGGAACAGAGCATGTTGCTTGAATAATTATTTTCTTACCCTAAATTATCTAGATTTACTTGTCTTTGGGATCCCTGGGACCAGGGGCTATGCTATAATTTATCTTCCATGCGTGAAGAGCCTAGCTCACTGCCTTGCACACAGTACATCCTCAGTGAATGTCATTTGAATGAAACCATCTGTTGTGCTATTGATTTGCACTTACAGAATTGATTACATAAAAGATACTCTCTACACAAAATAAACAGTAAGAGGAGGATATAATTTTGTGATTCTTCTAAGAAGGACTTAAGGTCAGCCATTTCCCCACCTTTGTGATTTTTAGGAAGAGAATAATAAAATAAAATACTGATAGATTATTCATTTACCTGTCAGTTCTTCTGACACTTTTCTGAGGACATTTAGATCTAATGTAATTATTTTATTTCTTTTATAGATTCTGATATTTTTAATAGAAAAAACTCTCTTGAAGTCTGTTTGGAGTTTTCTGCTTCTCTTTGATGTATTTCATGAAACACAGCACTTAAAAAGTGTATTGTGTCCTCATCCACATCTACTCCCACCTCACTCCTCCCCTCACCATCAAAGAAAAAAAAAAAAGACAAGTGTGGGTGTGATATTTTTAGTTCTTATTTCTCCTTTTTACACTCCTCTTCACAGCCTCTCCGATGTAGTCACTCGGTCATCTCACACATGCTAGGACTCTGAAAATTGTTCTCACTGCAGAAAAATCACTGAAGACACAAGCTTAACAGCCTGATGAACTCTCTTTGTGGTTGTGAATATGCCTTATTCACTCAATAAGTTTTCAGCAGAAAACAGTGAAATGTGTGACACAGGCATATCACTCCTCCATACAAACTGCTTTTCTTCATATAAAACTAAACATACTCATTTTTGGCATAACATGCATTGAAAGAAATCAGAGTAGTTTGTATGGATAAAAAGGTTATACTATATATTTTATTATTATGAACATTTTTAAAACATGACTTTCAAAGCTGTATCCAGTATGAGGAAACAAATACATTTCTAGTTTCTATTTATGAGGTATTAAATGTACATTTGTCAGTATGACAAGTTATGAGGCTATATTACTGTACTATTTATATAGCATTATAGCTCAAGTTAGCTTAGGCACAGAAGTAAATTTGTTAGATCAAGTAACCAAAAAAGCCAGGATATTTTGGCTCCAAGCATTGTTGAATTTAAAGTGGAAGTGGTACCTTCAGGGGCTCTTTTCTTTCAGTCCCTTAAACGAATTGTCTTCAAATGGTGGGGTGTCATGGTTAGCAATGACTTTTATCCTGACACTGTAACGACCCCATGGAAAAAGAATCTTCTTAAGGCTTAGGCAGAAAGCCCCCATGGGACTTATTTTTGACAGTTGCCATAACATGCCTATTCATGAGCTAATCACTGTGCCAAGATTGGGCATTATTGCTTGGCAAGCCTGGGTTCTGAGCCCATGTGGGTCACTTTCAGTAGAATTACATATTTTTCCCAGAGGAAAGGGACATTTGTAACCAGAGACAGAGTACACAGAACAAGCAGTACCAGTGGGTGTCTACAGCTGACATACAATATTAATGCTGATTTTAAAGATAAGGAAACCATGACTCAATTTTTCATAACTAAGCTTAGATCACACTGGCATTTGATATTCTAGGAAGCAGCAAAAGAGAAAAGAGGCTTCCCTGTTGGTTTTTACATAATCTGCAATCTAGTAACATTTTCTATCTCAGCTACNTCTTTGTGGTTGTGAATATGCCTTATTCACTCAATAAGTTTTCAGCAGAAAACAGTGAAATGTGTGACACAGGCATATCACTCCTCCATACAAACTGCTTTTCTTCATATAAAACTAAACATACTCATTTTTGGCATAACATGCATTGAAAGAAATCAGAGTAGTTTGTATGGATAAAAAGGTTATACTATATATTTTATTATTATGAACATTTTTAAAACATGACTTTCAAAGCTGTATCCAGTATGAGGAAACAAATACATTTCTAGTTTCTATTTATGAGGTATTAAATGTACATTTGTCAGTATGACAAGTTATGAGGCTGTATTACTGTACTATTTATATAGCATTATAGCTCAAGTTAGCTTAGGCACAGAAGTAAATTTGTTAGTTCAAGTAACCAAAAAAGCCAGAATATTTTGGCTCCAAGCATTGTTGAATTTAAGGTGGAAGTGGTACCTTCAGGGGCTCTTTTCTTTCAGTCCCTTAAACGAATTGTCTTCAGATGGTGGGGTGTCATGGTTAGCAATGACTTTTATCCTGACACTGTAACAACCCCATGGAAAGAGAATCTTCTTAAGGCTTAGGCAGAAAGCCCCCATGGGACTTATTTTTGACAGTTGCCATAACATGCCTATTCATGAGCTAATCACTGTGCCAAGATTGGGCATTATTGCTTGGCAAGCCTGGGTTCTGAGCCCATGTGGGTCACTTTCAGTAGAATTACATGTTTTTTCCAGAGGAAAGGGACATTTGTAACCAGAGACAGAGTACCCAGAACAAGCAGTACCAGTGGGTGTCTAAAGCTGACATACAATATTAATGCCAATTTTAAAGATAAGGAAACCATGACTCAATTTTTCATAACTAAGCTTAGATCACACTGGCATTTGATATTCTAGGAAGCAGCAAAAGAGAAAAGAGGCTTCCCTGTTGCTTTTTACATAATCTGCAATCTAGTAACATTTTCTATCTCAGCTACTTGACCAAGTTTTTCAGTGTTTTTTCCACATAAAAATTCAGCCTTGTCTATGATGTCATGCTATCAAAGAAAGATTCACAGAAAATAAGGAGTGTTTGCATTTGTGCCTAAGAAAGACTACGTAGGAAAGATAAATTAAGTGAGCTTGGTGTAAGCTAATGACCAATTTTGGTAATTTAGATCTCACATTATTATATTTATTTCCTTAAGAAATCTAATTTGATCAATACTAATTGATCACATAATCTTGGTATTATGTGATCCCAAGATAATCTTGAGATTTAAAAAAAATGGAATAATATTAACAGTAATAAACTGTCTTCTTCCTGTTATTTTCCATTCCTTCTTCCATTCCAATGAGTGTTCTTGAACATTAAACTATAGTCATTTGAAGGGGGTGAAGTTTGCATTTTGGTACCTCCAGCTAACACTAGGATGAGCTCCTTTCCTTTTCTCCTGTCCTAGACTGCTTCATCAGCACATGTATTTTGTTTTAGTGCCTTTGAAGACTGTGACAGCACCTCCTCTGCCCAGCACCTGATACTTATGTCAGGTGTCTGACATGAGACATGGAGAATTTGTCTCCCCAAGCTTCAGATATAGCTCATCAATCCTGTAATGAATTCTGTCCTTTGCTCTTGAGAAATCTTGTTACAATCTATTAATATGCTCTGTTTCTACCATCATACAGGCTATCAGGTTGAATGAATGCCAGGATATCAGGTTGAATGAATGCCATTGGTCCCTTGAATTTTACCACATATGAACATTTCATTGAATTCATCTCCTCTGATACACTAAAACCCCACTGATAAAATGAACTAAAAATTCCCCAAGACTGTTGGTACTGATGTCACCATTTCTTTGGATGGCCTTAAAAGTAATAGTGTGTTTGACTGTGGAGAATTTATTTCCCCAACTTCTAGAATACTTTCTCTTATATTAATTCTTAAGTTCCAATGAAGGTATTTATGTATGAAATATGTCTTTCATAATGTTAACATGTAGCACCCTTAATCCCAAATCCCTTTACTTTCTAAAGACTCGAAGTCCCTGAAGACTGAATTACAATAAATATACAAATGTACATTCTCATGATTTTGCCTCTGTCTTTAATACACGTTATCTTCCTCAATCAGTCCTCTTCTCTTGGCAGTCAATGAGCCAGTCCTGAAAAACAGACTAAGCATGCAGCTTGCCAGATCTGGGACCAGCGATGCTGCATATGTCCTATGAATTCAAATCATATCTGGGAAGGGAACAACATAATTGGGTTTTATTCAGTTTGAAGGTTTGGTGTGCATAATATTAATTCATTTTCAGAGTAACCATGTAAGGCAGTTATTAAAACAACCTTGTAATTACTGAAGGCTTTAATACACTTTAGCTTATGGGTCTTATTTTAGTCTTTGTAGCCAAAGAAAAGTAAAATATCATTTATATTACTCAAATATGTTGACTATGCAGTTGGTAGGCAACAAAGTTTAAAAAGCTTACATGATCATTCCTGAATCTAGAAATCAGGGTTTTTGCTTTCTTTGCCTCTTTTTTCCCCTTTAGTTGTCAGGGAAATAGATGGTTGATCCTTTGCAATAATTTTAAAAACATTTTATTTTTATTCCTAAATTTCAAATACTAATATAATGCTAGTCTTAAGAAGTGAATGACATATAGGCTAGTAATTATGTATCTTGTAGGTATGTATATGTAGTATTATGTATCTAATATGTAGCAAGATGGAGTCTAAATTAATTGCAGTTCTAGGAAATTTAAAAATTAAAAGTTCAGGATAGGAAATTGAGAAATTTCATAATGATTTCATAAACGAATTCTCTGAATTCATAAGATTTAGAGATTCAATTTCTAAATCTTATGAGGAAGTATTTTATTTTGCCAGAAATCTTGTCCATACTGCACACTTCGTTTCTCTGATATTCACCTGTCAATAGTCTCAGACTGTAGAGCTTTTTTGTATCTTCACTGGCAGCAGGAGAGAAGAGGGTTAGCAGCCTCTCCAGCAGCTGGTTAAGAGATTTGCCAATTCTATGAACACATCATCACCCAAATCAGTATGAAATGAAAGCACTGGAAAGAACTATCAACTGTGATTTATGCAGATGGTTTGGTAGAGCAATGTTGTCCCCCTGCTGTGTCCATGGACAAGATAGACAAGTGTGTCAGCCCTAACTTGAAATATGAATGGTAGGGAAACTGTTTGTAATAGTCGTAATGGTTAACCTTATGTGTCATCTTGAGCAACATGAGGGTTAGGGACACAGACCTCTGAGGAGTTGAAAATCCACTTAATACTTATAGTTGGCCCTGTGTATCCACGGTTCCACATTGACGGTCCAACCATAGATCGTGTAGTCCTTTAATATGTATTTATTGGAAAAAAATCAGATTTTAAGTGGACTTGCACAGTGCAAACCTGTGTTGTTCAAGGGTTTACTTGAGTGTGAGTGCAACTTTGATTTACTTATAGTCAACAGAGTATGACAAAGGTAATAGGATATCACTCTGTTGAAAAGATTGTAAAAAATGATGGGGTAGTCACAGCCATGGTTCTGTTTTCTTATATAAGACTTTGTCTTAGCGTGACTATAAGCAGAAATTCTCTTTGTGGCCTTGAAGATGTAAGCTCTCATGTTGTGAAAGGTCCTGTGAAGAAGGGCACGTGGCATCAAAATGTGAGTAGCCTCCAGGATCTGAGAGCCAGATGATAGCCAGCAAAAAATGGGCATCTCAGTCCTACAAGTACAAGTGATTGGATTTTGCCAATAACTAAATTTATGAGGTAATACCAAATTTCAGAAAGGAATACGGCTTTGCTATACTTATATTGCTTCCTTCTGCGATCCTGAGCTCAGGACCCGGTTTAAATAACACTCAGGCTCATGATTCCCAGAAAGTACATGATAACATATGTTGTTTTATGATTCATACTTCTGTTAGTTATGCATCAATAAATATTAACTCGGTAGATAAGTAATGCCATTTGTAAATAATGAGAGCAATGATAGGATTCCTCACCAGAAAGGCCAACCCCTCTGGAATTTAAGACATGAAGAAGAGGTGAGCACATACTTTTATGATAATGTGATAGAGTCTGATTCCATGATTGACGTTTCCTGACAGCTTTTGATCTTCACTTAGCCCTTTTCCACTCTTAACTCACATCTTGGCAAGCCGGGTAAAAGCCTAGGTGCTTCCTCCTTTGGACTGGTTGGACCCTGCCTGCCCTGACCTATAGGTACACACAGGAAATCTCACTCCGACCCCATCCTCAACAAATGCCAAAGCCAGTCACTGATTCTGGATCTCAAGACATTTAAGGAACTGCTTAAGAGCCTTCCCCGTTTTCTCCAGAAAGCCTCATTGTGTGACTACCTTTTTCATATTCTCTAAGAGTGAGTGTGTGTGTGTGTGTGTGTGTGTGTGTGTGTGTGCATGTGTGCATATGTGTTATGTTTATCAAGCTTCAGCTTCTGCTCCAGAATTAATACACTAGTGTTTTTCCTGTGTTTGTTCATTTTATCTTCATTTTTTGAAAGTCATGTCCAGGGGAGAGAAACCTGTGGTAAAGATTTTATGCACTTTGCTTAATCAGTGGAAAGATCTTTCACTATCCTTCTGATCAAATCCTACCCAAAGGGATTGTTTTGACCAGAGAAATATATACTTCCGCTCCAGAATTAATACACTAGTGTTTTTCCTGTGTTTGTTCATTTTATCTTCATTTTTTGAAAGTCATGTCCAGGGGAGCGAAACCTGTGGTAAAGATTTTATGCACTTTGCTTAATCAGTGGAAAGATCTTTCACTATCCTTCTGATCAAATCCTACCCAAAGGGATTGTTTTGACCAGAGAAATATATCTTCTAAGCTCTGGGCTATATTCAAAGAGATAAATCAAAAAATAACTGGTTTCTAAAGATTCTCTTGAAATGAGTATCATGCTATTTGTTAGCAGTCTAGCAGAGCAAAAAATAAGATACCAAATAAAGTGTGAAAAATAGTTTTAAAATTCTTATATCCCAGATTTAGCAGCTTCAGTTAAAAATACCCAAGGGAAGTTTACATGAAATCTAATATATTTTAAATAGCATATTTAAGACTACTAGACTTGATAAAATTTAAATATGATATTTTATAATTTCATGATAAGAAGTTACATAGGCAAATACATGAGATTTCTTTTAATGTTACTATTTTTGTGGTAAGAATCTTAATTAATTTAGGATGAAACGTGCTGCTGCTGCTAAGTCACTTCAGTCGTGTCCGACTCTGTGTGACCCCATAGACGGCAGCCCACCAGGCTCCCCCATCCCTGGGATTCTCCAGGCAGGGATACTGGAGTGGGTTGCCATTTCCAGTGCATGAAAGTGAAAAGTCAAAGTGAAGTCGCTCAGTCGTGTCTGACCCTCAGCAACGCCATGGACTACAGCCTATCAGGCTCCTCCGTCCATGGGATTTTCCAGGCAGGAGTACTGGAATGGGGTGCCATTGCCTTCACTTCTTCTAGGTTATGTAATTTCTTGGCATACAGTTATCCATAGTAGCCTCTTATGAGCCTCTGTGTTTCTATAGCATCCTGTGTAATGTCTCCTCTTTCATTTCTAATTCTATTTGAATCTTCTCTCTCCTTTCTTAGTCTGGATGAAAGTTTTGTCACTTTTGTTTGTCTTTTCAAACAACCAGCTTTTAATTTGATTGATATGTTAGCAGTCTAGCAGAGCAAAAAATAAGATACCAAATAAAATGTGAAAAATAGTTTTAAAATTCTTATATCCCAGATTTAGCAGCTTCAGTTAAAAATACCCAAGGGAAGTTTACATGAAATCTAATATATTTTAAATAGCATATTTAAGACTACTAGACTTGATAAAATTTAAATATGATATTTTATAATTTCATGATAAGAAGTTACATAGGCAAATACATGAGATTTCTTTTAATGTTACTATTTTTGTGGTAAGAATCTTAATTAATTTAGGATGAAACGTGCTGCTGCTGCTAAGTCACTTCAGTCGTGTCCGACTCTGTGTGACCCCATAGACGGCAGCCCACCAGGCTCCCCCGTCCCTGGGATTCTCCAGGCAGGGATACTGGAGTGGGTTGCCATTTCCAGTGCATGAAAGAGAAAAGTGAAAGTGAAGTCGCTCAGTCTGTCCGACTGTTAGCGACCCCATGGACTGCAGCCCACCAGGCTACTCCATCCATTGGATTTTCCAGGCAAGAGTACTGGGGTGGGGTGCCATTGCTTTCCCCGAGGATGAAACATAGGACATAAAATGAGACATAGGACATAAAAATTTTGTTTTTTATGTCATAAATGTTGACCCTGAACTGAACTAAAATCAGTTATTTATCTCTCTTGTTCAAGCTATATGTTATAGGCCCTCTTCATAAAACATGAGCTTTCAAATGGTTTCTCCAACTTTCCTACTGAAGTAAGTGTGATGCTTTTATATTTTCCTTATCATTACAAATTTTGCAATTTGTCTTTCTTGCAATTTGTCTTTGCTTCTTGTCTTTCTCTACTTGATCTTAAAATGTATTTTCCTCAAATTTTTCTCTTTTAGAAGGAAATCTTAGTGTCTCCTGGGGATTTTATTCCCAAGGTTTCTGCTACCACAGACACATAAGTACGCTGTAGATACTTGCCTTCAGACCAGACTTCTGTCTTAATAGTTTACAAATATGATGTAATAACACTTTGCTTTTATTTTTATTTTTTCCTTGTATTTCTGTCTATAATGTTATTCTTACTTCTAGAAATCTCCTCTTCTATTCCATTCTCCAATCCCCATTATTTCTTTTTATAATTTGCCAGGATATTAACAGTCAGAATGATAGTTTGGTAAGGTAACTTAGGAGTTTATTTAAAAATTATATGTAAAATGATAAGGATTTTGATATAAAGTGAAGAATATGAAAAAGATTTTGTGATGTTCATAAGTCATTACATCAGTCCTTATTTGGGATTGTGTTCTAATGGTTTGGAAAATTAGGAAACATATCTAGATAAATTAGATTGTGTTGAATTCTTACATGAAATCTGGATTGTTTGGATTAAGTTTTCATTTGCCTATATGCACTATAATTTGCAACAAGTAGTACACACACACAGGGCTTCCTGGGTAGCTCAACTGGTAAAGAATCTGCCTGCAATGCAGGAGATCCTGGTTTGATTCCTGGATTGGGAAGTTCCCCTGGAGAAAGGGTAGGCTACCCACTCCAGTATTCTTAAGCTTCCCTGGTGGCTCAGATGGTAAAAGAATCAACCTGAAATATGGGAGATGTGGGTTCAATCCCTGGGTTGAGAAGATCCACTAGAGGAAGGCCTGGTAACCCACTGCAGTATTCTTGCATGGAGAATCCCCATCAACAGAGGAGCCTGGCAGGCTGCAGTCCATAGGATCACAAATAGTTGGACATGACTGAGCAACTAAGCACAGCACTGAACACAAACATATATAACATACTAGTATTAAAGTGGAGAATTATAACTTAGTGGCGGTTTAGTTGCTAAGTCGTATCCATCTCTTGTGACCTGACCCCATGGACTGTAGCCCACCAGGGTCCTCTGTCCATGGGATTCTCTAGGCAAGAATACTGGAGTGGGTTTCCATTTTCTTCTCCAATATGTTTGCACTAGCAATATGAATATGGCATTTGTAAGGTCATTTCTCTTTTAATTTCTTATATTTATTCTTATATTTATTCATTCTAATATGTTCCTTTCCAAAGTTTCACATTCTCTTCTTTTATTATTTTCTTTCTGTTTAGAGAATTTTCTTTACCCGTTTTTAGGGGTAGATTTGCTAGCAATAAATTCTCTTAGTTTTCTTTTGTCTGAGAATTACTTTATTTCTTCTCCATTTTTGAAACATATTTTTAAGGATTCGGGAATATTTCTTCAGAATTCACATTTGACAGTTCTTTTATTTTGCTGTTTCCTTCTGGAAGTTGAGAGATCTGTTGTCATTCTAACTGATGTTCCACTACAGTTAATGCAACGTCTCTCTATGGTTGCTTTCAAGACATTTCCTTTTAAACATTTAATTATGATGTGTTCGAGTATGAATTTATTTCAGTTTATCCTTTGAGAGGTTATCTTGGCTTCTTGAGTCTGTAGGTTTTGTCTTTCCACAGGTTTGGAAAGTTTATATTCATTATTTCTTTAAATAGTCTTTTAAGTCTTTCTCTTTCCTTTTATTGTGGGAATCCACTGATTCAAGCTTATTTCTTGCAAGCTTTAGATACTGTAATTTTTTTCTTTTTTGGTGGTGGTGAGGGTGATCTATTTTACCTCTCTATTCAGACTGAGAAAATCTGAATAAGTCTTCAAGTTCGTTGCTCTGACATCTCTACTATTAATCATATTCAGCAATGTATATTATGAGACTCTGAGTCCTGTTTTTCTCTTTTATCAGCCATTCTCCCTGTTCAGGTATATCAGATCAGATCTGGGCTTGTGCAAGTTCAGCTTCCCACTGGACCCTACCTATCCCACCTAGCAAAAGTGATGAAAAGTGACTCAGACTGCCTTGGGATGGAAGTTCAGATAGCTATTTCCTGGTGAAAGTGAGGCATGGATACACCCTGCGCTGTTGACCTCAAGTCACGTTATGTGGTCATCTCCCAGTGAGCTAACACCAGGGAGGAGGGAAGCAGGGTGACGTAGAAGCTCAGCCCTAGTTCAACTCCTTGGCCAATGAAGGGGCAGACTCCACCTTGATAAGGAAAGAGGAGCACCACCTGCTTCCACTAAACAGGGCAAGAAGGATCAGAAATCCTGATGCCTGCTTCCTTGCAGTGTAGGTAGGAAAAGTAGAAGATTAGCTCTCTACTCAGCCTTGTTAAAATTGTGATAATGGGGTTTGGTGATTTTATCCATTTGTATTTTGCAGGAGTAGGGCTTCTTGTTGTTCAGTCACTGAGTCATGTCCTATTCTTTGCAGCCCCATGGACTGCAGCATGCCAAACTTCCCTGTCCTCCACTGTCTCCCAGAGTTTGCTCAAATTCATGTCCATTGAGTCGATGATTCTATCTAACAGTATTGAACAGTATTCTTGCCATGAAAACCCCATGAATGGTGCAAAAGGGAGCAGGACAGGTCTTTCCAAAAAGGTTTTCTGTTGTGAGGCCACCCTTTTCCAGGATTTTTCGCTAGGGAGAGCAGACTTAAAGCTTTTTTGTGCCAAGTAATGCTTCTGGGTTAGAGGCTTCTAGAGCTCTCTATCTAGGATATTTGAGAGGACAACAAAATCCAGGGAATATTCTGCCCTGTGACTCTTCAAGTATGGAAAACTCCAGGGAGTGCACAGTGAACCTTCTTATTTCTGCTTTTCCAAGTGTTCTTACTTGTTGTGTTATAGCCAGGGTCTTGCTTGTATTTTTGTTCAGTTGTTAAAAAGAGGACTTTGGAGGAATGAGTGTCCTCCATCTTTAGGACTGTATTTTTCATCTATTGTAACATGTATTTTTCTATCATCACTTCACTCTGATAACTTTCTATTGGTGAACATGTAGCCCCCTCCCCACACTTCAATGTATCCTAGAATCTTCTCAACTCTTTTGGTGAGGTCTGAAAGAGCCTTTCTTACATGGGTATATTCAGCCTCCGTGGGACATCAGACATTTTACTTTCCCTTTCCTTTATTTCTATTAGCAGTATTACCCGTGAAGCCTTGTAAAAGGGCATCCCCCCATCTGTGCTGATTTTGATGATAAATTCTCAATCATACTGGGTATTTACATATTGTTTCAAAAACATTTTGCTGAAGTTGGAAAAATGTCCATCCCTCAGGCTCATGTCTGTGCCAGAGGTACGAGAGTAAGTCATAATGATTTAAAGGGGCAGGGGCACTTGCACTTCCAATAACAATACCACTTATATTGAGTTGAATAATGTCCTGTGAAATTTTCTGTCTACTCAGAACCTGTGAATTTGACACTATATTGAAATAATGTCTTTTTAGGGAGAATCAAGTTAAGATGAGGTGATTGTAGATTAAGGTGGTTGGTGATGGATAGGGAGGCCTGGAGTGCTGCGGTTCATGGGGTCACAAAGAGTTGGACATGACTGAGCAACTGAAATGAACTGAAACCTAATAAGACTTGTGTCCTTATGATTGGGGAATTTGAGCAGAGAAATACATAGAGAACATCTGAGTGATTTAATAAAATATACTTTGTTAGCCACCACCCATTGCTTAAGAAAAGTGATATACTGAATTATTAAAGTGTTCTTTGAAAACAGAAAGATACAGCAGAAAGTAGTAAATGGGTTGTGGTAAACAGATTTTCCTTAATTTTGACTTGGACTGGGGAGTTCAGTTCAGTTCAGTCACTCAGTCGTGTCTGACTCTTTGCGACCCCATGAACCGTAGCACGCCAGGCCTCCCTGTCCATCACCAACTCCCAGAGTCCACCCAAACCCATGTCCATCGAGTTGGTGATGCAATCCAACCATCTCAAACTCTGTCATCCCCTCCTGTTCCTGCCCTCAATCTTTCCCAGGATCAGGGTCTTTTCCAATGAGTCAGCTCTTCGCATCAGGTGGCCCAAAGTATTGGAGTTTAAGCTTCAACATCAGTCCTTCCAATGAATACCCAGGACTGATCTCCTTCAGAATGCACTGGTTGGATCTCCTTGCAGTCCAAGCGACTCTCAAGAGTCTTTTCCAACACCTCAGTTCAAAAGCATCGATTCTTCGGCGCTCAGCTTTCTTTATAGTCCAACTCTCATATCCATACATGAGTACTGGAAAAACCATAGCCTTGACTAGACGGACCTTTGTTGAAAATATAATGTCTCTGCTTTTTATACACTGTCTAGGCTGACATAACTTTCCTTCCAAAGAGTAAGCATCTATTTTAACTTCATGGCTGCAATCACCATCTGCAGTGATTTTGGAACCCAGAAAAATAAAATCAGCCACTGTTTCCACTATTTCCCCATCTATTTGCTGCAAAGTGATGGGACCAGATGCCATGATCTTAGTTTTCTGAATGTTGATCTTTAAGTCAACTTTTTCACTCTCCTCTTCACATTTATCAAAAAGCTCTTTAGTTCTTCACTTTTTGCCGTAAGGGTGGTATCATCTGTGTATCTGAGGTTATTGATATTTCTCCTGGCAATCTTGATTCCAGCTTGTGCTTCATCCAGCCTGGCATTTGGCATGATGTATTCTGCATAGAAGTTAAATAAGCAGGGTGACAATATACAGCCTTGACATATTCCTTTCTAGTTCATTGTTCCATGNTGCATATCTGAGGTTATTGATATTTTTCCTGGCAATCTTGATTCCAGCTTGTGCTTCTTCCAGCCCAGTGTTTCTCATGATGTACTCTGCATATAAGTTAAATAAGCAGGGTGACAATATACAGCCTCGACTACTCCTTTTCCTATTTGGAATCAATCTGTTGTTCCATGTCCAGTTCTAACTGTTGCTTCCTGAGCTGCATACAGGTTTCTCAAGAGGCAGGTCAGGTGGTCTGGTATTCCCATATCATTCAGAATTTTCCAGTTTGTTGTGATCCACAGGGTGAAAGGGTTTGGCATAGTCAAAAAAGCAGAAATAGATGTTTTTCTGGAACTCTCTTGCTTTTTCAGTGATCCAGCAATTTGATGTGTCTACCTTTATTGAGAGTTATGTATCTTGAATCTAGGTTGTTTGACTCAAATTCCAGAGCTCTTTTACACTTACTCTTTTGCTTTAAATTACCATCACCTATTCTTTTTCCCTGTTTATAATAACATTTCCTATTGTTCATTTCTGAGAAGATAAAAAAGAAAAGCATATGATAAAACCTAGCACTTGAGGTTGTTGCGATCCATCAATTACACTCGTCAAAGAGAGTGAATGAAAACCATTTATGGCAAGTCTATAGGTGATTTTATCTCCATTCCCATTACCCTTACAGTCATCAGTTTATATATTAAGTCTTTACCTTAACAATAGCACACTTCAGAGAGAGTTCATCAGCTTTCCGTGGTTCAACATGGATAGCTATGTTCTCTTCCTACCAAACCTATGGGCAGGAATTAGAGGATTAGAGTAACAGATATATATCAAAACCAGTTATCCAGTACAAACTGAGAAGAAAGCTAAGCTTGAGATTTCGTGTTAAAATCTTTAAGAGATCTGATGCCTGCCTGAGAGCAAACAGTGATTTTTTAAGCCATAGGTACATACAGCTGGGATGTCAGTAGATTTGTTTAGGAAGGTAAGCAGACTGCCCCAGATATTGAGAGATACTGATAGATCCCTTGGATAGCATGTGCTTAGTTGTTCAGTCATGTCCGACTCTTTGTGACCTCATGGACTGCAGCCCTACAGACACTTCTGCCCATGAGATTCTCCAGACAAGAATACTGGAGTGGGTTGTCATGCCCTTCTCCAGGAGATCTTCCCAATCCAGGGTTGGGAGCACAGAGACTCAATCAACTCAAATGTTAATATATCTATGATCATGCCATATACTCATCTCATATGAGTCTGCTTACATAAGAAGGTTTCTATTTGTGTAAGACATTTTAGGTATACAGTACCACAGGCTGGCATCAAGGACCAGACTCATCCATTCTGCTGCACTTGAGGCTTGATATATGAATACACAATCTCATAGAACACAATAAGGTGTGCTATCTTTGGGGAATCCTTGCTGTGTTCTTAATTCAGTGAGTTATTTTCTTTTACTTGAATACCCATTGCTTACCCTGAATTTGTTTTAATACCTCAAGAAAATAAGGCTCAGAGTCTATATATATATATATATATATATGTATCCAGGTAGGTTTTATAGAAAGTCCCATTTGCCAAATACTGAGGAATAAAGGAATCCACCAAATCCTTTCTAACAGAAGGTGGCTGGGTTTATCGGATCCAGATAGTGATGATCCTACATGTCCCCTGTGGTCCTACTTGTCAAACAGGCAGAACAGTCAAACTACAGACAAGTCTATCCTCAGGGTGATCAGGAAAAATGGACACAGCTGCCAGAAATGTTGTAGCATATGCTCTTCTGGGCCATCAAAAGTACAAGTCCAGTCCTCTGCACAGACTTGCTCATGCAGTAAATCATAAAGTGGAGAAGCAGAGATAAAATAATATAATCTAAACACACATATTTGTAAGATCCATCCATGTATTGGGATTTCTGGCAGGTTTCTCTTTAATCACACCCATCTTCCTTGCTTAGGTTTTAAAATATTTGAGACATGATACAGAAGAATGACATATGGAAACCAAAGAACTCCTCTATATAGATTGCAGCTAGGCTGGAGGACATGAACAGGTATATTAATCAAGTGGATCTGCAGATACTTAGCAGAATTAAGCACATGTTCCCATCTGGACCTACAAGTGCCGAGCTTGAAGTAGAATTGTTGATATGGCAGGAAGCAAGCTGGTCTTCAAAGAAACAGAGGAGACTTCTGACTCCCCAGAACACCTGATCCCTGAGGGAAAGAGAGGAAGAGCTGAGCAAATAATGCCTGGTTATTCCCAAATTTTGCAGTTATATATCTCTATAAAACTCCTGGGATAAACGACAAAATGAATAAAGAGAGGCTAGACGTTAACTGTCTATGGGGCTCTTCCATGGATAAGTAACCATTTGTAAAAAAAAAAAAAAAGACATAAGGATCATCCCTAAATATATTGCTTGTTTATATATACATTATTTTTGACTCTCTGTGTTGTATTCAGGTACATTTCTAAGAATTAAATGTTAATTCACCAATTCTTCCATCCAGTGTCTATAACAGCTCTAGAATTTTACATACTACAGACTAAATTTTTCATTTGAAAGTTTTCTAATTAATTATTTTTATATCCATCTATACTAATGTAATTTATGCCTCTACTTTCTTTTAAATTTCCTGTTCTCATTTGTAAATATTTTTCTTTTTTTCCCTTTTCGTCTATTATCTTAAAATACCATTTTAGAATGCTCTGTTTTATTTTCCTCTCATTCATAGCAAAGTGATCACTTCATTGCTTACATAGTTTCTTCTAAACTTTGTTTTCCTCATGGGATATGGAATTTTGATAGAAAGGGGCATCTTAAGGAGGAGTGTTTTTTTTGTTGTTGTTTTGTTTTGTTTGTTTGCCTTTTCTGTTTTTCTTTTTTTGTGTGTTTAGTCCTCTAATACTTGTATGCTTGCCTCCTTTAATCCTACACAGACCCTAGTCCATAACCAACTCATTTTGGTGGCTCAAGCTCCTGCCCCATTATCATACTGAAGATTTTGCAGGTGTGGTCCCTGAATGACTGGGCAACTTGGTCCATTTTCAAGCCAGTTTCCTGTTATACTTAGAGCCAAACATTTTCATGTAAATTGTTAACAGAGATTAAAGTCAACTTTAGCTATTTTAAGTTTCCTTTCTGGGTTAGAGGAATTCCTATTTAATCTCTAGATTAAGCAGAGTTTCTCTTACCTTTCCTTCTCCTGTGCTGTGTTTAGTCACTCAGTCGTGTCTCACTCTTTGTGACAGCATGGACTGTAGCATGCCAGGCTCTTCTGTCCTTGGGAATTCTCCAGGCAAGAATACTGGAGGGGGTTGCCAAGCCCTCCTCTAGGGGATCTTCCCAACCCAGGGATCAAACCCAGGTCTCCCAATTTCTTTAAGCCACCAGAGAAGCCAGTTGTACTAAACCAACACCCAATACTTGGCTGGTGAGAATAGCTCCAGTTAAGTCATCTGCCTTTATAAATCTGTGTTGATTGATGGCAAACATATGTTTGTGAGTAGTGATAAAAATTGTCTAAACGTGTAGTAGTCTAAGGGTAAACATTTTAGACTAAGCGTAACAGCAAAAGCTCTGCTCTTTGTCCCCATGTGTGTGTTAGTCACTCAGTCGTGCCCGACTCTTTGTGACCCCGTGGACTGCAATCCACCAGGTTCCTCTGTCCATGAGATTTTCCAGGCAAGGATACTGGAGTGGGTTGCCATTTCCTTCTCCAGGGGATCTTCCCAACCCAGGGATCAAACCCAGGTCTCCCGCATTGCAGGCAGATTCTTTACCAGCTGAGCCACAAGGGAAGCCCAAGAATACTGGAGTGGGTAGCCTATCCCTTCTCCAGAGTCGTGCCCGACTCTTTGTGACCCCGTGGACTGCAATCCACCAGGTTCCTCTGTCCATGAGATTTTCCAGGCAAGGATACTGGAGTGGGTTGCCATTTCCTTCTCCAGGGGATCTTCCCAACCCAGGGATCAAACCCGGGTCTCCTGCACTGCAGGCAAATTCTTTACCGACTGAGCTACGAGGTAGGGCTTCCCTATTCTAGCAAACCCGTCACTGTTACCCCAACAGTCTTCTTTTAAAGCCTTCAGATGACTAGATGAGGCTCACTGACGTTATCATGAATGCTGTCATCATTGTTCAGTCACTCAGTTGTGTCTGACTCTTTGTGACCCCCATGAACTGGGGCAAACTCATGTCCATTGAGTCAGTGATGCCATCCAACTATCTCGTCCTCTGTCGTCCCCTTTTCCTCCTCCCTTCAGTCTTTCCCAACATTAGGGTCTTTTCAAATGAGTCAGCTCTTCGCATCGGGTGGCCAAAATATTGAAATTTCAGCTTTAGCATCAGTCCTTCCAGTGAATACTCAGGACTGATTTCCTTTAGGATGGACTGCTTTGAATCTCCTTGAGGTTCAAGGGACTCTCAAGTGTCTTCTCCAACACCACAGTTCAAAATCTTCGGCTTTTGGGGCTCAGCTTTCTTTACAGTCCAACTCTCACATCCATACATAACTACTGGAAAAAAACATAGCTTTGACTAAACAGACCTTTGTTGGCAAAATATTGTCTCTGCTTTTTAATATGATGTCTAGGTAGGTCATGACTTTTCTTCCAAGGAACAAGCATCTGTTAATTTCATGGCTGCAGTTACCATCTGCAGTGATTTTGGAGTTCCAAAAATAAAGTTGGTCACTGTTTCATTTTTTTTTTCCCATCTATTTACCATGAAGTGATGAGACAGGATGCCATGATCTTCATTTTTTGAATGTTGAGTTTAAACCAACTTTTTTACTCTCTTCTTTCACCTTCTTCAAGAGGCTCTTTAATTTCTCTTTGCTTTCTGCTATAAGCGTGATATCATCTGCATATCTGAGGTTTTTTATATTTCTCTTAGCAGTCTTGATTCCAGCTTGTGCTTCATCCAGCCCAGCATTTCACATGATGTACTCTGCATATAAGTTAAATAAACAAGATGACAATATACAACCTTGACGTACTCTTTTTCCAATTTTGAACCAGTCCCTTGTTCCATGTCCAGTTCTAACTATTGCGTCTTGACCTGAATACAGGTTTCCCAGGAAACAGGTAAGATGATCTGGTATTCCCATTCTTTAAGAATTTTCCATAGTTTTTCGTTATCCACAGAGCCAAAGGCTTTCAAATAGTCAGTGAAGCAGAAGTAGATGTCTAGATGTCATGGCCCTGCCATGTTGACTCATAACAAGTGGCCAACTCAAGGCTGCAGTCACCTCACTGCTTGATTGGAAAGGCTCCCATGCAAATCTGACTCTTGTATTTTGGTGAGCCTTGAGTTCTTGATAACTGTCAGCTGTAGAAACAGTTCCCGGCCACATGAGCCTCTCTTTACAACTGTTCCCAAAACAACAGCTACCTTCTCCCAGGTCAGGTAAGCTGAGAGAGAAAACTAACAGACACCCATTGTGAAAGCTAGTCTTTATAACCTAATTTCAGAACTGACATACCTATCATCTCTTCTGTGATACTGTGTTCCTTGGAAGTGAGGCAGTAAGTACAGTCCATGTTCCAAGAGAGGAATCTACCATGAATTTGAGTGGCACAAAGTAGAGATCATTGGGAGCCATCCTAGAGTTTATACATCGCAATATGTGTATAAATTCAAGTATGGTTTTGTATGTATTTTCTGTGGCATAAGATTAAGTCCTCGTGGTGAATTTTTTTCCACTGATTTTTTTTCAGTTTCAGACAATAAGAAACATCTTTTTCACATAACCCCACTCCTCTGCATCTTTACCTTCAGTGTGCTTAAAGTGCATATAATGGGTTTCCCAGGTGGCTCAGCGGTAAAGAATCTACCTGCCAATACAGGAGACTCAAGAGACATGGATTCAATGTATGGGTTAGGAAGACCCCTGGAAAGGAAATGGCAACCTGCACCAGTATTCTTGATTGAGTAATTTAGTGGATAGAGAGACATGGCAGGCTACAGTCCATGAGTTTGCAAAAGAGTCGGACTTGACTTAGCAACTGAATAACAACAAAATGTCTCAAAAGTCAGTGATATTGAGTAAGGGGCTAAGGGCCATGTTCAGCAGCATCAGACTGTTTTTTGTATGGTCTGCTTGGTAAAATGTTTTTTTATACATTTAAAGTGTTTGCAAATCAAAGAAAAAAAATGAAATGAATAATATTAATAAATGTGTAACAAAGGTTATATGTGGCCTTTAAAGCTTACAATTTTTAACTATCTGGTCCTATTTTTAAAAAATGCCAGTGTTGATCTGGTTTTACCTTTCATAAATATAATAAAATATAAATGTGTTAGAAAATAGTATTTGCCAAACTGTACTTTGAAATTAATATGGAACAAAAGGAAGACAAACATCAGTTTTCCCTTTTATATTTTTTAGTGATCCAAGTTAAAAAATCATTTATGATCCTAATTTTTCTACCTTTGATTTCCCTCAGAGTACATTTTTAAGAATCATATGAGATGGTAAATTTCAGCTTGTTATCTTTGTGTGTGCAAAGCAAAGAACAAAAAAGCTAATCCAGAGAAATCCCAGGGTAAATAACAGCAGTTGATATTTGAACTGTAGTAAGAGAAGACTGGATTCATATATTCCTTTCTGTAGGGTGTTCAGCTTTTTGACACATCACAGTAGGTAAACCCTTCCAAAATGAAGAGAGGGCTCAAGTCAGCAGGTTTCTAAGAGCCAGCTTCAAAAAACCCCTGCATTTTGTCCATGAGAGGGAACAGAGAAGTAGAGAGGAAGTTAACAGTTTATTGATTGTTTAATATTTACTGAGTAGTTACAAACATAGGGGACCTGGGATACTTTTGAACAACCAGTGTATTTAATGAAAATATTTCAAAATCCTACACCAAACTCTACCTTGCATGCAGGCTCCATCGGACTTGGAAAATAAGCAGATCCACTCAAATTTTCATCTCTGTTGTTACAGTCTACTGTCCCTGAGGATGAAAGCTGAGGGCTTGAGAGTAAACAGCAGAGGTCTCTTTTTTAGTTTGTAGATCTCTTTGTTTAAAAATCCACATTTTTTAAAATTGTAAGACTTCCAAAGGTATCAATAGCAATTGTTCTCGTTGTTGTTTAGTCACTACGCCCTGTCCGACTCTTTCCAACTCCATGGATTGCAGCATGCCAGCTTTCCCCATCCTTTACTATCTCTTGGAGTTTGCTCAAACTCATGTCCATTGAATTGGTGATACTGTCTAACCATCTCATTCTCTGCTACCTTCTCCTCTGGCCCTCAATCTTTCCCAGTATCACGGTCTTTTCCAGTGAGTCAGCTCTTTGCATCAGGTAGCCAAAGTATTGGAGCCTCAGCTTCAGCATCAGTCTTTCCAATGAATATTCAGGATTGATTTCCTTTAAGATTGGCTGGTTTGATTTCCTTACAGTCCAGCAGACTCTTTTAAAGAGCCTTCTCCAGCACCACAATTCAAAAGTAACAATTATTCGGTGCTCAGCACAGAGTTGGACACAACTGAAGCGACTTAGCAGCAGCAGCAGCAGCCTTCTTTGTGGTTCAAATCTCATATTCATACATGACTACTGAAAAGAGCAATATTAACTCATTTATTGAGTCCTGATTACATATTAGGTATAATGCTCTTTGGTGCTAGAGCGAGGTTCCATAGTCTCCACTCATAAAGTACTGAATTTTATTGCTTTCCACACCATTAGTGCCACCTGGGAAGCCCTCACTATAAATATATTTTTTTATAAAATATACTAATTTAAATATCTTTATTTTTGGTCGTAACTTAATAAACCACAATGGATATGAAACATACATTACAACCAGTTTCTGATCTTTAAGAATTATGGCTTGCAGTTTTCAGATTCTCATTTCATCAGTGCTGTTTTTCTTCATTGCTACTGTTTTATTTCCATTTGTTTCTTTCTTTTCCTAATAGTTTCTCTGACCTTCTATTTAAAAATTGTATAATTATTAATACATTTTATATTTCCTGTATTTCTCTGAAATCTGTATTTATTTTGGATTTTTATAATGGTAGAACAGTATTAGTTTGGAGCTAAAGAACACAATCTGCCTTTTCTAGAGAAGGTACTCTAAGTTTTCACATATAGAGCTAAATCTGCTTTTCTTAGTTCACAGAAAATATTAACTTTACTTTCTCAACACACATATTTATAATTTATTTTTTGGAAATGTATTCTGCTATATTTTCAGGAACTTTTATATCTTAAATATCTACAATTTATTGAACATATATTATGCTCTAAGTTATAAATACTTAATTTTTATAACAAGCCTATAAATTGCTATATTTTATTCCTCAAAGGAGTTTGGAAGCTAAATAACTTTCATTGATAGACTTTAACACCTATTCTAACTACTTTGCTATAGTGATAGTAATAACAAGTCTTTATATCCATTTTTCTTTTATATTTTCTGCATACATGTTAAGTCGCTTCAGTTGTGCTAACTCTTTGTGATCCCATGGACTGTAGCTCAACTCTGTCCATGAAATTCTCCAGGGAAGAATACTGGAGTGGGTTCCTGTGGATCTTCCCAACCTAGGGATTGAAACTATGTCTCTTATATCTCCTACACTGGCAGGTGAATTCTTCACCGTTAGTGCCACCTAGGAAGCCCTCACTATAAATATATTTTTTAATAAAATATACAAATTTAAATATCTTTATTTTTGCTGGTAACTTAATAAACCAGCTGTTACTAAACCCACTATTATAGCTACAAAATTGAAAGGCTCAGTAAAGTCTTAGTTGTTTAATCAGAGTGACCTGACTAAACCTGGCAAGATTGGGGAAAGAACTTTAGTATTCTTTGTCTTACTCCAGTGACCTTTCCCCTGACTTGAATCATACAGCTATGGTTTTTCAGTGGAGAGTCTCAGTTTTATGCTTAAACTCAGTCTACTTCTGCAACAGTGATGAAGTAAATCTTTTCCACAGTGAATATGGAAAAAGCTGGATCTGCAAGAGGGAGAAAATTCAGTTTTCTTTAAACAATTTTAAGTTTCTTTGGGACCCATTATATTTACCATAGTTTTCCTGATCATTTGTTTTCTTCAGGGGATGCTTAAAGCTATATGCAGTTAAAAATGAAGGCTGTTGAGTTGCTTGAAGGCAATCTAGGTTGAACAAGAATTTGAATGTCCTCAACAATGTCTCTTATCTTTACTTAGTAATGACATTTTTTTAAAAAGGAAAACTATTGCCCTGAGTATCCTAAAATTGATATAATTTATCCAGCACAGTTTTACCATGCTTTCATATTATATTTTATGACACTTTGAGCTCCTCATGTGCTATGATCTGAGACATATTTCCTCACATGGGGATCAGGGAGAAATACGAACAGAGCTTTAAGTCAATGAATTAGTGGTGGCTTGGAGAGGCAAGAGGTTCTTGTTTAACAGAAAAAAAAAAATCTTGTATCTTCTATTATGTCATTTGTCTAAGTGGTCACTTTGTTAGTTTAAGCAAAATTTAATTATTTCATTTCTTGTGTGGTAGATTTCATGAGTACAATAAATAAGATAATTTCCTTACTTCCAAGAGTTAATAATCTAGAAGAGGCAAGATAGTGAACAGACTTTCATAATAACAAGGGTTAAATGCTGTAAACTCTATGTACAAGTTGTAATAAGTGAGCCAAGAAGAAGCACCTAGCAAAGCAAAGTCTTGGAAGAAAACACATCAAGAAGGCTTTGTCTAAAAATTGTTGTATAGATTAAAGCTTAAGAATGAGTTAGCCCTAGAAATAGGAGAAAAGGTACAGGAGTAAATGATACTGGTGCTTACTAAGAGGTCTAGCTTTTCTTTTCTGACAGGAAAAGATCCTTTGAAGTTAAACAAAGCCATGTAATTTGTTTGGCCAAGTGAATGTGAGGGAAGGTGGCAAGGTTTTTACTAGTGGATAGAGGCAATTAAGGGCCAGGGTGCTTGTTCCATGCTCTTGCCACGGCACAGTGAATCCTGAAGACTCAATTTGGTATGGAAGCTCGTTAAGGTGGTGGAGCCTGAGTCTTATGCTACTGATATTTTAGTGGTGTTTCTTAACATGTCACTGCTTGCCCTACCTTGACTGACAACTTTTTTTTTAAGTGATAAATAATTCAAAACAAGGAGGTAGAGTGACAAAAAATAGCATGAACATATCTGCAGAGATTAAATATGAAAGACTTTGTATGCTGATTTTGATTAATTTGGACTTTATCGCCTTATTGACCTGAATGAATTGATGCATTGTTAGCATAAAGTGGAGTTTCACAATCTTGGCACTGTTGGCCTTTGAGAGCATGAGAATTCTTTCATGAGGAACATTGAGGATGTTTACCAGCATTCCTGTCTTATACTCATTGGCTGACAGCTGTACTATCTTCCCCAGTTGTGGAAACTATAAATGTCTCCATATATTGCCAAATGTCTCCCAGAGGGCAAAATCACCCAGAGTTGAAATTATTGACATAAAGGAAAAGGAAAATGGATATAAGATAAGCAAGATAGAATAACTGTCATGTTTATGAAAGGTCATTTATATTTTCTAAACTGGAATATGCATAATTTTGAGTTTTTTTAAAAATGCCTCAGATTATAGCATTGAAACCAGGTTGGAGAGGGGCAATATGCATTGTGATGATACCTCTTGGTAAGGAAATGGACATCATTTGGTTCCTGAAGAATTCCAAAAGTTCAGTTTGTTCCTTGACTGTTGTGGCTTTTATCCCATACCTATGTGACAATGCCAAATCCAATACATACTGTAAAGTAAAATAAAGTTAAAAATAATTAATTAAAAGTTGATTATCCTAGAACTTCAAAACAGTCTAGTACTCTGAATTAAATGGAAAATTTTCTAGTTATGAGTGGTTATACCATTAAAAGTTTGGACTTTGATGTATGAATGATCAATGGAGAGAATTCGATAATTGTCTAATCCAGTGGCTAGAGTTGGCTGGAAATATAGTACATTCTAACTAACCTTTTGCTGATGCAGCTTGTTATAATTTAGAGTGAGCTTAAGAGCTGTGGATCTGGGTATTAATCTTACCTCAGATATATTGCCATCATGGTTTGTATCAAGATTTTTAACTTACATTTCAATTTCATCATTCATATAATGAAGTGAAAATGTGCTAATAACATTGTTTCATTTAATCATTCTAAACATTAAGATAATGTTCAGATTGATAAAATTATACCAAATTGAATATAAATACAGTTGCTTATCTTGGAATTTTCCAAGATAGACTACTTTTTTTTTCTTTTATTATTTATTTATTTTTTGCTTTACAATATTGTATTGATTTTACATTTTTTAATGCTTGAATGAAATTAGATATGTCAGCTCTCTTACTTTCACTCTATGTTTTGCTGGTGTTTGCTTTTATAGCATCAAAATATCTTGTTCTCCTCAAATTCCTTTGTATTTTATCCTAAGATGATTGGGAGATATAACAGCATTGAGCCACTACAGTAGAACAATTGGATCAAATTAAGAAGATAATTTGAGATGCTCAGTGGGGAATGAATTGAGAGTTGCCAGAGCCAAGTCAGGCAGAAGTTACAATGCTGTTATATATATATACACATATATATATATATATATAGTTGCTGGTGTTTTGCTAAGTTAATGGGAAACGGTGCTGTGAAATGTCAACGGAATTATGCAAGATTTATTTTGACCTGGTGGTTGATTTGATGTGTGGGATGAGGGAGTGGAAGAAATCAATGATGTGTCCAAGTTTTCCTTATTGATTTGGGTGCATAGTGATGCTGACAGAGAACACCAAGAAGAAATAAGTATGGGGAGAGAATGATGATGGTGAATGTTAGGGTTTTACTGGAATTTCAAGCAGGATTATCATTTGGCTATTTAGGACTAGAACTCAGGTAAGAAAAATAGCCTGAAGGTGTTGATCAAAAAGTCATTAGTCTGTTGATAGATTATAATATTAATAAGCAAAATTACCTGGGCCAAGTGTACAAAGTGATAAGAAAGGAGAGTTATGGATAGAATAATTCTGAAATTCAAGGTGTACCTGAAGAATGCTAAATAGAGACTTTGAAGGTATAAGGAAAAACCAATATACCACTGCATCTTGGAGGCCGAAGTAAACAACTGCTTTGGAAAAGAAAAAAAAAAACAAAAAACTAAATTTATTAATAGTAGCATGCTTCCCAGGTAGCTCAGTGATAAAGAACCTGCCTGCCAAACAGGAGACACAGGTTTAATCCCTGGGTTGGGAAGATGCTCTGGAGAAGATAATGGCAACCCACTCCAGTATTCTTGCCTGGAGAATCCCATGGAGAGAGGATCCTGGTGGGCTATAGTCTATGGGGTCAAAAGAGTAAGATACAGCTTAGTGACTAAACCGCCACCACCAATATAGTAACAACAGTAGTCATGAAAGAAATATGGTACTGCTCTAGTAGAAAGCAAGCAACTGCAAGGAAAATTCTTAGTGACTTCCTAATTAGAAATGATAGCCTCCCTTTAAATTACACCTGAAAGTCCAAGATAAAAGGCCTTAGGAAATTTTTTGTTATACTCTTGTGTGCATGCTATGTTGCTTCAATCATGCTGGACTGTTTGCGACCCTATGTACTATAGTCCAGCAGGTTCCCCTCTCCAAGGGATTCTCCAGGCAAGAATACCAGAGTAGGTTGCCTTGCCCTCCTCAAGGGATCCTCTTGATCAAGAGATTGAACTGGTGTCTCCTACATTGGCAAGCAGGTTCTTTTTTTTTTTTTAACTGATTTTTAATTGGAAGAAAATTTATTTACGATATTTTGTTAGTTTCTGTCATATGTCAACATGAATCAGCCATAGGTATACATATGTCCCCTCCCTTCTTCTTTTTTTTTTTTNCTCTTTGTGACCCCGTGGACTGCAATCCACCAGGTTCCTCTGTCCATGAGATTTTCCAGGCAAGGATACTGGAGTGGGTTGCCATTTCCTTCTCCAGGGGATCTTCCCAACCCAGGGATCAAACCCGGGTCTCCTGCACTGCAGGCAAATTCTTTACCGACTGAGCTACGAGGTAGGGCTTCCCTATTCTAGCGAACCCGTCACTGTTACCCCAACAGTCTTCTTTTAAAGCCTTCAGATGACTAGATGAGGCTCACTGACGTTATCATGAATGCTGTCATCATTGTTCAGTCACTCAGTTGTGTCTGACTCTTTGTGACCCCCATGAACTGGGGCAAACTCATGTCCATTGAGTCAGTGATGCCATCCAACTATCTCGTCCTCTGTCGTCCCCTTTTCCTCCTCCCTTCAGTCTTTCCCAACATTAGGGTCTTTTCAAATGAGTCAGCTCTTCGCATCGGGTGGCCAAAATATTGAAATTTCAGCTTTAGCATCAGTCCTTCCAGTGAATACTCAGGACTGATTTCCTTTAGGATGGACTGCTTTGAATCTCCTTGAGGTTCAAGGGACTCTCAAGTGTCTTCTCCAACACCACAGTTCAAAATCTTCGGCTTTTGGGGCTCAGCTTTCTTTACAGTCCAACTCTCACATCCATACATAACTACTGGAAAAAAACATAGCTTTGACTAAACAGACCTTTGTTGGCAAAATATTGTCTCTGCTTTTTAATATGATGTCTAGGTAGGTCATGACTTTTCTTCCAAGGAACAAGCATCTGTTAATTTCATGGCTGCAGTTACCATCTGCAGTGATTTTGGAGTTCCAAAAATAAAGTTGGTCACTGTTTCATTTTTTTTTTCCCATCTATTTACCATGAAGTGATGAGACAGGATGCCATGATCTTCATTTTTTGAATGTTGAGTTTAAACCAACTTTTTTACTCTCTTCTTTCACCTTCTTCAAGAGGCTCTTTAATTTCTCTTTGCTTTCTGCTATAAGCGTGATATCATCTGCATATCTGAGGTTTTTTATATTTCTCTTAGCAGTCTTGATTCCAGCTTGTGCTTCATCCAGCCCAGCATTTCACATGATGTACTCTGCATATAAGTTNGGCTCTTTAATTTCTCTTTGCTTTCTGCTATAAGCGTGATATCATCTGCATATCTGAGGTTTTTTATATTTCTCTTAGCAGTCTTGATTCCAGCTTGTGCTTCATCCAGCCCAGCATTTCACATGATGTACTCTGCATATAAGTTAAATAAACAAGATGACAATATACAACCTTGACGTACTCTTTTTCCAATTTTGAACCAGTCCCTTGTTCCATGTCCAGTTCTAACTATTGCGTCTTGACCTGAATACAGGTTTCCCAGGAAACAGGTAAGATGATCTGGTATTCCCATTCTTTAAGAATTTTCCATAGTTTTTCGTTATCCACAGAGCCAAAGGCTTTCAAATAGTCAGTGAAGCAGAAGTAGATGTCTAGATGTCATGGCCCTGCCATGTTGACTCATAACAAGTGGCCAACTCAAGGCTGCAGTCACCTCACTGCTTGATTGGAAAGGCTCCCATGCAAATCTGACTCTTGTATTTTGGTGAGCCTTGAGTTCTTGATAACTGTCAGCTGTAGAAACAGTTCCCGGCCACATGAGCCTCTCTTTACAACTGTTCCCAAAACAACAGCTACCTTCTCCCAGGTCAGGTAAGCTGAGAGAGAAAACTAACAGACACCCATTGTGAAAGCTAGTCTTTATAACCTAATTTCAGAACTGACATACCTATCATCTCTTCTGTGATACTGTGTTCCTTGGAAGTGAGGCAGTAAGTACAGTCCATGTTCCAAGAGAGGAATCTACCATGAATTTGAGTGGCACAAAGTAGAGATCATTGGGAGCCATCCTAGAGTTTATACATCGCAATATGTGTATAAATTCAAGTATGGTTTTGTATGTATTTTCTGTGGCATAAGATTAAGTCCTCGTGGTGAATTTTTTTCCACTGATTTTTTTTCAGTTTCAGACAATAAGAAACATCTTTTTCACATAACCCCACTCCTCTGCATCTTTACCTTCAGTGTGCTTAAAGTACATATAATGGGTTTCCCAGGTGGCTCAGCGGTAAAGAATCTACCTGCCAATACAGGAGACTCAAGAGACATGGATTCAATGTATGGGTTAGGAAGACCCCTGGAAAGGAAATGGCAACCTGCACCAGTATTCTTGATTGAGTAATTTAGTGGATAGAGAGACATGGCAGGCTACAGTCCATGAGTTTGCAAAAGAGTCGGACTTGACTTAGCAACTGAATAACAACAAAATGTCTCAAAAGTCAGTGATATTGAGTAAGGGGCTAAGGGCCATGTTCAGCAGCATCAGACTGTTTTTTGTATGGTCTGCTTGGTAAAATGTTTTTTTATACATTTAAAGTGTTTGCAAATCAAAGAAAAAAAATGAAATGAATAATATTAATAAATGTGTAACAAAGGTTATATGTGGCCTTTAAAGCTTACAATTTTTAACTATCTGGTCCTATTTTTAAAAAATGCCAGTGTTGATCTGGTTTTACCTTTCATAAATATAATAAAATATAAATGTGTTAGAAAATAGTATTTGCCAAACTGTACTTTGAAATTAATATGGAACAAAAGGAAGACAAACATCAGTTTTCCCTTTTATATTTTTTAGTGATCCAAGTTAAAAAATCATTTATGATCCTAATTTTTCTACCTTTGATTTCCCTCAGAGTACATTTTTAAGAATCATATGAGATGGTAAATTTCAGCTTGTTATCTTTGTGTGTGCAAAGCAAAGAACAAAAAAGCTAATCCAGAGAAATCCCAGGGTAAATAACAGCAGTTGATATTTGAACTGTAGTAAGAGAAGACTGGATTCATATATTCCTTTCTGTAGGGTGTTCAGCTTTTTGACACATCACAGTAGGTAAACCCTTCCAAAATGAAGAGAGGGCTCAAGTCAGCAGGTTTCTAAGAGCCAGCTTCAAAAAACCCCTGCATTTTGTCCATGAGAGGGAACAGAGAAGTAGAGAGGAAGTTAACAGTTTATTGATTGTTTAATATTTACTGAGTAGTTACAAACATAGGGGACCTGGGATACTTTTGAACAACCAGTGTATTTAATGAAAATATTTCAAAATCCTACACCAAACTCTACCTTGCATGCAGGCTCCATCGGACTTGGAAAATAAGCAGATCCACTCAAATTTTCATCTCTGTTGTTACAGTCTACTGTCCCTGAGGATGAAAGCTGAGGGCTTGAGAGTAAACAGCAGAGGTCTCTTTTTTAGTTTGTAGATCTCTTTGTTTAAAAATCCACATTTTTTAAAATTGTAAGACTTCCAAAGGTATCAATAGCAATTGTTCTCGTTGTTGTTTAGTCACTACGCCCTGTCCGACTCTTTCCAACTCCATGGATTGCAGCATGCCAGCTTTCCCCATCCTTTACTATCTCTTGGAGTTTGCTCAAACTCATGTCCATTGAATTGGTGATACTGTCTAACCATCTCATTCTCTGCTACCTTCTCCTCTGGCCCTCAATCTTTCCCAGTATCACGGTCTTTTCCAGTGAGTCAGCTCTTTGCATCAGGTAGCCAAAGTATTGGAGCCTCAGCTTCAGCATCAGTCTTTCCAATGAATATTCAGGATTGATTTCCTTTAAGATTGGCTGGTTTGATTTCCTTACAGTCCAGCAGACTCTTTTAAAGAGCCTTCTCCAGCACCACAATTCAAAAGTAACAATTATTCGGTGCTCAGCACAGAGTTGGACACAACTGAAGCGACTTAGCAGCAGCAGCAGCAGCCTTCTTTGTGGTTCAAATCTCATATTCATACATGACTACTGAAAAGAGCAATATTAACTCATTTATTGAGTCCTGATTACATATTAGGTATAATGCTCTTTGGTGCTAGAGCGAGGTTCCATAGTCTCCACTCATAAAGTACTGAATTTTATTGCTTTCCACACCATTAGTGCCACCTGGGAAGCCCTCACTATAAATATATTTTTTTATAAAATATACTAATTTAAATATCTTTATTTTTGGTCGTAACTTAATAAACCACAATGGATATGAAACATACATTACAACCAGTTTCTGATCTTTAAGAATTATGGCTTGCAGTTTTCAGATTCTCATTTCATCAGTGCTGTTTTTCTTCATTGCTATTGTTTTATTTCCATTTGTTTCTTTCTTTTCCTAATAGTTTCTCTGACCTTCTATTTAAAAATTGTATAATTATTAATACATTTTATATTTCCTGTATTTCTCTGAAATCTGTATTTATTTTGGATTTTTATAATGGTAGAACAGTATTAGTTTGGAGCTAAAGAACACAATCTGCCTTTTCTAGAGAAGGTACTCTAAGTTTTCACATATAGAGCTAAATCTGCTTTTCTTAGTTCACAGAAAATATTAACTTTACTTTCTCAACACACATATTTATAATTTATTTTTTGGAAATGTATTCTGCTATATTTTCAGGAAATTTTATATCTTAAATATCTACAATTTATTGAACATATATTATGCTCTAAGTTATAAATACTTAATTTTTATAACAAGCCTATAAATTGCTATATTTTATTCCTCAAAGGAGTTTGGAAGCTAAATAACTTTCATTGATAGACTTTAACACCTATTCTAACTACTTTGCTATAGTGATAGTAATAACAAGTCTTTATATCCATTTTTCTTTTATATTTTCTGCATACATGTTAAGTCGCTTCAGTTGTGCTAACTCTTTGTGATCCCATGGACTGTAGCTCAACTCTGTCCATGAAATTCTCCAGGGAAGAATACTGGAGTGGGTTCCTGTGGATCTTCCCAACCTAGGGATTGAAACTATGTCTCTTATATCTCCTACACTGGCAGGTGAATTCTTCACCGTTAGTGCCACCTAGGAAGCCCTCACTATAAATATATTTTTTTATAAAATATACAAATTTAAATATCTTTATTTTTGCTGGTAACTTAATAAACCAGCTGTTACTAAACCCACTATTATAGCTACAAAATTGAAAGGCTCAGTAAAGTCTTAGTTGTTTAATCAGAGTGACCTGACTAAACCTGGCAAGATTGGGGAAAGAACTTTAGTATTCTTTGTCTTACTCCAGTGACCTTTCCCCTGACTTGAATCATACAGCTATGGTTTTTCAGTGGAGAGTCTCAGTTTTATGCTTAAACTCAGTCTACTTCTGCAACAGTGATGAAGTAAATCTTTTCCACAGTGAATATGGAAAAAGCTGGATCTGCAAGAGGGAGAAAATTCAGTTTTCTTTAAACAATTTTAAGTTTCTTTGGGACCCATTATATTTACCATAGTTTTCCTGATCATTTGTTTTCTTCAGGGGATGCTTAAAGCTATATGCAGTTAAAAATGAAGGCTGTTGAGTTGCTTGAAGGCAATCTAGGTTGAACAAGAATTTGAATGTCCTCAACAATGTCTCTTATCTTTACTTAGTAATGACATTTTTTTAAAAAGGAAAACTATTGCCCTGAGTATCCTAAAATTGATATAATTTATCCAGCACAGTTTTACCATGCTTTCATATTATATTTTATGACACTTTGAGCTCCTCATGTGCTATGATCTGAGACATATTTCCTCACATGGGGATCAGGGAGAAATACGAACAGAGCTTTAAGTCAATGAATTAGTGGTGGCTTGGAGAGGCAAGAGGTTCTTGTTTAACAGAAAAAAAAAAATCTTGTATCTTCTATTATGTCATTTGTCTAAGTGGTCACTTTGTTAGTTTAAGCAAAATTTAATTATTTCATTTCTTGTGTGGTAGATTTCATGAGTACAATAAATAAGATAATTTCCTTACTTCCAAGAGTTAATAATCTAGAAGAGGCAAGATAGTGAACAGACTTTCATAATAACAAGGGTTAAATGCTGTAAACTCTATGTACAAGTTGTAATAAGTGAGCCAAGAAGAAGCACCTAGCAAAGCAAAGTCTTGGAAGAAAACACATCAAGAAGGCTTTGTCTAAAAATTGTTGCATAGATTAAAGCTTAAGAATGAGTTAGCCCTGGAAATAGGAGAAAAGGTACAGGAGTAAATGATACTGGTGCTTACTAAGAGGTCTAGCTTTTCTTTTCTGACAGGAAAAGATCCTTTGAAGTTAAACAAAGCCATGTAATTTGTTTGGCCAAGTGAATGTGAGGGAAGGTGGCAAGGTTTTTACTAGTGGATAGAGGCAATTAAGGGCCAGGGTGCTTGTTCCATGCTCTTGCCACGGCACAGTGAATCCTGAAGACTCAATTTGGTATGGAAGCTCGTTAAGGTGGTGGAGCCTGAGTCTTATGCTACTGATATTTTAGTGGTGTTTCTTAACATGTCACTGCTTGCCCTACCTTGACTGACAACTTTTTTTTTAAGTGATAAATAATTCAAAACAAGGAGGTAGAGTGACAAAAAATAGCATGAACATATCTGCAGGGATTAAATATGAAAGACTTTGTATGCTGATTTTGATTAATTTGGACTTTATCGCCTTATTGACCTGAATGAATTGATGCATTGTTAGCATAAAGTGGAGTTTCACAATCTTGGCACTGTTGGCCTTTGAGAGCATGAGAATTCTTTCATGAGGAACATTGAGGATGTTTACCAGCATTCCTGTCTTATACTCATTGGCTGACAGCTGTACTATCTTCCCCAGTTGTGGAAACTATAAATGTCTCCATATATTGCCAAATGTCTCCCAGAGGGCAAAATCACCCAGAGTTGAAATTATTGACATAAAGGAAAAGGAAAATGGATATAAGATAAGCAAGATAGAATAACTGTCATGTTTATGAAAGGTCATTTATATTTTCTAAACTGGAATATGCATAATTTTGAGTTTTTTTTAAAATGCCTCAGATTATAGCATTGAAACCAGGTTGGAGAGGGGCAATATGCATTGTGATGATACCTCCTGGTAAGGAAATGGACATCATTTGGTTCCTGAAGAATTCCAAAAGTTCAGTTTGTTCCTTGACTGTTGTGGCTTTTATCCCATACCTATGTGACAATGCCAAATCCAATACATACTGTAAAGTAAAATAAAGTTAAAAATAATTAATTAAAAGTTGATTATCCTAGAACTTCAAAACAGTCTAGTACTCTGAATTAAATGGAAAATTTTCTAGTTATGAGTGGTTATACCATTAAAAGTTTGGACTTTGATGTATGAATGATCAATGGAGAGAATTCGATAATTGTCTAATCCAGTGGCTAGAGTTGGCTGGAAATATAGTACATTCTAACTAACCTTTTGCTGATGCAGCTTGTTATAATTTAGAGTGAGCTTAAGAGCTGTGGATCTGGGTATTAATCTTACCTCAGATATATTGCCATCATGGTTTGTATCAAGATTTTTAACTTACATTTCAATTTCATCATTCATATAATGAAGTGAAAATGTGCTAATAACATTGTTTCATTTAATCATTCTAAACATTAAGATAATGTTCAGATTGATAAAATTATACCAAATTGAATATAAATACAGTTGCTTATCTTGGAATTTTCCAAGATAGACTACTTTTTTTTTCTTTTATTATTTATTTATTTTTTGCTTTACAATATTGTATTGATTTTACATTTTTTAATGCTTGAATGAAATTAGATATGTCAGCTCTCTTACTTTCACTCTATGTTTTGCTGGTGTTTGCTTTTATAGCATCAAAATATCTTGTTCTCCTCAAATTCCTTTGTATTTTATCCTAAGATGATTGGGAGATATAACAGCATTGAGCCACTACAGTAGAACAATTGGATCAAATTAAGAAGATAATTTGAGATGCTCAGTGGGGAATGAATTGAGAGTTGCCAGAGCCAAGTCAGGCAGAAGTTACAATGCTGTTATATATATATACACATATATATATATATATATAGTTGCTGGTGTTTTGCTAAGTTAATGGGAAACGGTGCTGTGAAATGTCAACGGAATTATGCAAGATTTATTTTGACCTGGTGGTTGATTTGATGTGTGGGATGAGGGAGTGGAAGAAATCAATGATGTGTCCAAGTTTTCCTTATTGATTTGGGTGCATAGTGATGCTGACAGAGAACACCAAGAAGAAATAAGTATGGGGAGAGAATGATGATGGTGAATGTTAGGGTTTTACTGGAATTTCAAGCAGGATTATCATTTGGCTATTTAGGACTAGAACTCAGGTAAGAAAAATAGCCTGAAGGTGTTGATCAAAAAGTCATTAGTCTGTTGATAGATTATAATATTAATAAGCAAAATTACCTGGGCCAAGTGTACAAAGTGATAAGAAAGGAGAGTTATGGATAGAATAATTCTGAAATTCAAGGTGTACCTGAAGAATGCTAAATAGAGACTTTGAAGGTATAAGGAAAAACCAATATACCACTGCATCTTGGAGGCCGAAGTAAACAACTGCTTTGGAAAAGAAAAAAAAAAACAAAAAACTAAATTTATTAATAGTAGCATGCTTCCCAGGTAGCTCAGTGATAAAGAACCTGCCTGCCAAACAGGAGACACAGGTTTAATCCCTGGGTTGGGAAGATGCTCTGGAGAAGATAATGGCAACCCACTCCAGTATTCTTGCCTGGAGAATCCCATGGAGAGAGGATCCTGGTGGGCTATAGTCTATGGGGTCAAAAGAGTCAGATACAGCTTAGTGACTAAACCGCCACCACCAATATAGTAACAACAGTAGTCATGAAAGAAATATGGTACTGCTCTAGTAGAAAGCAAGCAACTGCAAGGAAAATTCTTAGTGACTTCCTAATTAGAAATGATAGCCTCCGTTTAAATTACACCTGAAAGTCCAAGATAAAAGGCCTTAGGAAATTTTTTGTTATACTCTTGTGTGCATGCTATGTTGCTTCAATCATGCTGGACTGTTTGCGACCCTATGTACTATAGTCCAGCAGGTTCCCCTCTCCAAGGGATTCTCCAGGCAAGAATACCAGAGTAGGTTGCCTTGCCCTCCTCAAGGGATCCTCTTGATCAAGAGATTGAACTGGTGTCTCCTACATTGGCAAGCAGGTTCTTTTTTTTTTTTTTTTAACTGATTTTTAATTGGAAGAATATTTACGATATTTTGTTAGTTTCTGTCATATGTCAACATGAATCAGCCATAGGTATACATATGTCCCCTCCCTTCTTCTTTTTTTTTTTTCTTTTTTAAAAATTTATTTCAGTTGGAGGCTAATTACTTTACAGTATTGTGGTGGTTTTTGTCATACATTCGCATGAATCAGCCATGGGTGTACATGTGCTCCCCATCCTGCCCCTCCCTCCCCATCCCACCCCCC
>SJYX01015024.1:57292-68566 GCA_006410675.1 Oreotragus oreotragus | reverse complement strand
CTGTTCGTTTCCAAGGCAAACCATTCAATATCACAGTTGATAAGTCTATGCCCCAACCAGTAATGCTGAAGAAGCTGAAGTTGAACGGTTTTATGAAGACCTACAAGACCTTGTAGAACTAACCCCCAAAAAAGATGTCCTTTTCATTATAGGGGACTGGAATGCTAAAGTAGGAAGTCAAGAAACACCTGGAGTAACAGGCAAATTTGGCCTTGGAATGCAGAATGAAGCAGGGCAAAGACTAATAGAGTTTTGCCAAGAAAATGCACTGGTCATAGCAAACACCCTCTTTTGATGTTAGTTGGCAGAAAATCCAATTCCAAAGCAAAATATGAAGTTTATAACTTAATATTAATGAAAAGTCCACATAAAACCTTTTTAGATATTGCTGCATAAATATTCAAAGAATAGTTCTAGAATGCACTTTTTCCCATCCTTATTTCTCCTTAGATGGGCTCTTACGTCATAGATTGAGATGGCTACAGTAATTTCAGATCTTACTCCCTCAATTTAGCTAAAGCTTAGATGGATTTTACCAACCCTAGAAGCCCCTGAACTCCCTTACCCTAGAGCATTTACTCTAGAAAAGTTGCCATTATAAATTCTTCTCTGTCTCTTTGGGATAACATGTACTGCCACACTATGATGAGTTTTACAACACAAGAATCTCTTTAACAAAGATATAAGAGAAGTTCCTTTGGAATATAATAATCAAAAATGATAATACAAAAAAGATAATATCACTATCCCTCAGCCTCTGTGGGAAGATGGAATTATAATTCCATAAGCACCAATTAGCAAACACAAACGTCACATTAACCAACCTCCCACCACCCAATGTGCTCTGGGAATGTAAGGCAAACTCCTCTCAGTGAGTTCAGTTCATTGCTCAGTCATGTCCAACTCCTTGCAACCCCATAGACTGCAGCACACGAGGTTTCCCTGTCTATCACCAACTCCCAGAGCTTGCTCAAACCCATGTCCATTGAGTTGGTGATGCCATCCAACCATCTCATCCTTTGTTGTCTCCTTCTCATCTTGCCTTCAGTCTTTCCCAGCATCAGGGTCTTTGCTCATGAGTCAGTTCTTTGCATCAGGTGGCCAAGGTATTGGAGTTTCAGCCTCAACATCAGTCCTTAAAATGAATATTCAGGATTGATTGCCTTTAGGATTGACTGGTTTATTCTTGCAGTCCAAGGGATTCTCAAGAGTCTTCTCCAACACTACAGTTCAAAAGTATCAATTCTTCAGCACTCAGCCTTCTTTAGGGTCCAACTCTCACATCCATACATGACTACTGGAGAAACCATAGCTTTGACTAGTCAGACCTTTGTCAGCAAAGTAATGTCTCTGCTTTGCTGTCAAGGTTTGTTATAGTTTTTCTTCCAAAGAACAAGCATTTTTAATTTAATGTCTGCAGCCACCATCTGCAGTGATTTTGGAGCCCAAGGGAAAAAAAAAAATGTCTCACTGTTTCCATTGTTTCCTCATCTGTTTGCCTTGAAGTGATGGGACCACATGCCATGATGTTCTTTTCAGAATGTTGAATTTTAAGCTATCTTTTTCACTCTTCTCTCACTTTCATCAAGAGACTCTTTAGTTCCTCTTCGCTTTATGCCATGAGAGTGGTATCATCTGTGTATCTGAGATTATTGATATTTCTTCTGGCAATCATGATTCCAGCTTGTGCTTCATCCAGCTGGGCATTTTGCTTGATGTACTCTGCATATAAGTTAAATAAGCAGGGTGGCAGTATACAGCCTCAACATACTCTTTTCCCAATTTGGAACCAGTCTGTTGTTTCATGTCTGGTTCCAGCTGTTGCTTCTTGACCTGCAAACAGATTTTTCAGGAAGCAGGTAATGTGGTCTGGTATTCCCATTTCTTTAAGAATTTTCCATAGTTTGCTGTGATACACACAATCGAAGGCTTGAGCCTTTAGTCAATGAAGCAGAAGTAGATGTTTTTTCTGAAATTCTCTAGATTTTTCTTTGATCCAGTAGATGTTGGCAATTTGATCTGTGGTTCCTTTGCCTTTTCTAAATCCAGCTTGAACATCTGAAAGTTCTCAGTTCATGAACTGTTGAAGCCTAGCTTGGAGAATTTTGAGAATTACTTTGCTAATGTGTTGAGATGAATGTAATTATGTGGTAGTTTGAACATTCTTTGGTATTGCCTTTCTTTGGGACCAGATTGAAAACTGAGCTTTTCCAGTCTTATAAGTGCTTCTGTGTTTTCCGAATTTGCTAGCATATTGAGTGTAGCACTTTCGCAGCAGCATCTTTTAGGATTTGAAATAGCTCAGCTACAATTCTGTCACCTCCACTAGCTTTGTTCGTAGTGATGCTTCCTAAGGCGCACTTGACTGCATATTCCAGGATGTCTGGCTCAAGGTGAATGATCACACCATCATGGTTATCTGGGTCATGAAGATCTTTTTTGTATAGTTCTTCTGTGTATTCTTGCCACTTCTTTTTAATATTGGGCTTCCCTGGTGGCTCAGAGGTTAAAGTGTCTGCCGGCACCTGCCTGCAATGCGGGATACTTGGGTTCAATCCCTGGGTCAGGAAGATCCCCTGGAAAAGGAAATGGCAACCCACTCCAGTTTTCTTGCCTGGAGAATCCCATGGATGGTGGAACCTGGTGGACTACAGTCCACGGGGTCACAAAAAGTTGGACATAACTGAGGGATTTGATTTAGATCATACATGAATGGCCTAGGAGCTTTCCCCTACTTTCTTCAGTTTCAGTCTGGATTTTGCAATAAGGAGTTCATGATCTGAGCCACAGTCAGCTCCCGGTCTTATTGTTCTGGCTGTATAGAGTTTCTCCATCTGTGGCTGCAAAGAATATAATCAATCTGATTTAGGTATTGACCATCTGGTGACGTCCATGTGTAGAATTGTCTCTTCTGTTGTTGGAAGAGGGTGTTTGCTATGACCAGTGTGTTCTCTTTCAAAACTATGTTACTTTGTCCTGCTCGGTTTGTACTCCAAGGCCAAACTTACCTGTTACTCCAAGTATCTCTTGACTTCCTACTTTTGCATTCCAATCCTCTATGGTGAAAAGGACATTTTTTTTTTTTTTGGTGCTAGTTCTAGAAGGTCTTATAGGTCATCACAGAACCATTCAACTTCAGCTTCTCTGGCATTATTAGATTACTGTGATAATGAATAGTTTGCCTTGGAAGTGAACAGAGATCATTCTGTCATTTTTGAGATTGCACCCGAGTACTGGATTTTGGACTCTTTTGTTGACTATGAGAACTACTACATTTTTTCTAGGGATTCTTGCCCACAGTAGCAGATATAATGGTCATCTGAATTAAATTTGCACATTCCAGTCCATTTTAGTTCACTGATTCCTAAAATGTTGATGTTCACTCTTGCCATCTCCTGTTTGACCACTTCCAATTTACCTTCTTTCATGTACCTAGTTGATATTCCAGATTCCTATGCAATATTGTTCTTTACCTTTAAGAACTCACCCATCTTTTATTTCAACAGAGTTGAGTTCTGAGTTCCCTCTCTTTTTCTTATTATGATAGTCTCTCTCTCTTATTGTGGTAGTTGAAAATAAAGGTTTTCTGATATTTTAAACCTACCCAGTGCAATATTTCTTTGACAGGAAAGAAAGTAGATTATATGTTTATTAAAGACCAAGGGAAAGTCGCTCACTCATGTCTGACTCTTTGCGACCCCATGGCCTATAGAGTCCATGGAATTCTCCAAGCCAGAACACTGGAGTGGGTAGCCTCTCCTTTCTCCAGGGGATCTTCCCAGCCCAGGGATCAACTCCAGGTGTTTCACGTTGCAGGCAGATTCTTTATCAGCTGAGTCACAAGGGAAGCCCAAGAATACTGGAGTGGGTAGCCTATCTCTTTCCAGCTTATCTTCCCGACCCAGGAATTGAACTGGGGTCTCCTGCATTGCAGGTGGATTCTTTACCAACTGAGATACCAGTGAAACCTAAAGACTAAAGGAATCAGGAATATAATAAAAATTTCTTAGCATTTTACTTAAGATGTTCTTAATATTTTAACTGGTTTGAAAAGAAGCATGCAAAAATGGCCATGTATTATGAAAAGTTGCAGTACAGCGAGGCTTCCAGGTGATGACAAGAGAGCAGGAGATGCAAAGAAGTAGGTTTAAATTAGAGGGATAAGTCTGAAAGTAAGTGGTCGAGTCTTTTTATCTTCAGCAGATTCTGCTTTTTCTGTTAAAAAGATACAGATGTCTCATTACTTTGCCAAACAGTCTTCTCTCCTTTTTTCATAAGTGCAAGAGTCACAGAAGCGACGTGTGATGTTGATGGAGTTCAGGATGTGCTACTCCAAAGTATGGCACTTTGCCATATTGAATATCTTTTAAATTTTATTTTATTTTTACTTTATTTTACTTTACAATACTGTATTGGTTTTGCCATACAATGACATGAATCCGCCACGGGTATATACGAGCTCCCAATCCTGAACCCCCCTCCCACCTCCTACCCCATATCATCTCTCTGAATCATCCCCGTGCACCAGCCCCAAACACCCTGTATCCTGTATTGACTATAGACTGGTGCTTCGTTTCTTACATGATAGTATACATGTTTCAATGCCATTCTCCCAAATCATCCCACCCTCTCCCTCTCCCTCAGAGTCCAAAAGTCCATTCTATACATCTGTGTCTCTTTTGCTGTCATATTGAATATGTTAAACTGAAAAAGTTTGAGAAAATGGCAGAAACAGGAAGATCACTGACCTCCCTTTCATCACCCTTTTCTTCTGAAATAGGTCATTAAATCTTCATGTGAGGCATACCTTTCCTATACCCAGAGGAAAAGCAAATCCTTATCTTCAAAGAAAGAGATGCCAAGAGATGTCAGGATTTTTTCTGACTTGCAGGCCTTCCTAAGTCCCACTTCCACCCCTTTCCTGCTACTGTTTACTGTAATGACCTTATACTCCTAACCTGTCATATTCCTTCATGACTGTCCATTCTTCCTGAAAACGAGAATAAAATACTCAGATTTAACTGTTTCTTTGGATCATCATTTCCTTATGAAGGCCCCCATGTCACACAAAACATGTTTTCTCCTCTTAATTTGTCTTTTCTCCTATTATTAGCTTATTCTTCAGACTCACCCAGGGACATGAAGAGTCAAGGAAAAAATTTTTCCTTCTTGCAATATTATATGCCCACATCTTTTAAAGCCACCACTGCTTCTCTGAAGAGCAGAGATTTAAATGTGTGACCTAGGGGGAGAAAAATGAACTGAAAGTATTATTTGTAAGCTTCCTATAAAGAAAATCTTTTGTAAGAAAATGAGTTACAAAATGGGAGTTGGTCAGATTTATCTTTTTATAAATCAGCTGTTATTATTTATAATAAAATTGGATTGGTGGTGGTCTAAGCATAAGCATAATGAGGTAATAATTCAGAAAAATCATGTTGCAGGTATACATTTTTAATATACTTAAAGCCATTTCTAATACAATATAATTTTCCAAGTTTCTAATAATACATTTAACCTATACCTTGTTAAATTAGTAATATTTGTTTCAGTTAATACTATAAGAAAACCAAAAGATTGACGATGTCTCCTGTGAATTTTCTTACTCTGTTTTGGTTGCAAGAACACCTGTTACTGTATTTGACAGCCAGATCTGCTGTATTTAAGAAAAAAATGGCTTACCTTAATCTCTGACTGTTCTCTCAAAGAAATTTCATTTAAATGCACATGATTGGAAAGTTAAAAAATTTACAGTTAGAAATTTTCCACAAAAAATCTTGCTATGACAAGATAAATCTGTCCTAATTTTTATTTCATTTAAAAAATAATTGCCTAATGAATAGAGTTCAAGATATTTCTAATATCAATTAAATGATCACGCATGAGGAATATAAATAGCACATATCACAGTGGGAACTGCATTAATCTTCCTTTTTGGGCATTGCTTTTTTAAAAAAAACAACAAGAGTCATTATCACCGTCTAACTACATAACACCTTCTGTTAGAGATTTTAGCCAAGTAGACTCTTCATCATTAAAATTATATTATGCTAACATACATGACAATTCCTTTAATTGGTGATGTATTTTTAAATTTTCCTTTGTAAGAATTTTCAGCTGCTTATTGCTTCTACAGTAAGTTGTCTTATGTTTTGTTTTTTTTTCATTCTATGTCAGTAGAATTGGTAAAAATTGAGAGACAACCTCATTATCAATATTTCATGCTTAATCATGTTGCATTGGCATTTGATGACAATGTTATGCTATATATTCATTTAGACTTGCTATCCTATAATGCAACTATTTTACTATGAGATTTAGGATTATTAGAGAAGAATCAGCAGTTTATACCCAGATTTACAGTGATTTATTCTAGTGATACTATTAGGATTGTAAAGCTTTCAAAGACAATCACTAAAATTCTCAATCCAGGATTAAAAAATAGCTTGCTTGAAGGGAAAAACATTTCCAGGGAAACAAAGCCATTTAACGTATTTCTTATGTAATTATTCCTCGTTGAACTACAGTTGCCACGTTGATGATTCTTTTCACTAGCATGCTGTTGACAGAGGGTGCATGGAAGTGCAGAAAAAGGCTTAATTTTGACTAATTTATTGCCTCTTTGCAAATGTGATCACAGCAGACACATTTTAAAGCCATATTTTAGGACTATTTGGAGAATTTAATTGTATGGTACTAGCCACCAGTTCATTTTCAAGTTTTCTGTTACAATGTCTCCCATAGTTCAGAGATTACTATTCTTTATTCCTGTGGCTCTGTGGCATGCAGACATGAGCTTTGATATAGGCTATGCTAACTATAGACTTCCCTGATGGCTCAGATGGTAAAGCGTCTGTCTGTAATGTGAGAGACCTGGGTTTGATCCCTGGGTTGGGAAGATCCCTTGGAGAAGGAAATGGCAATCCACTCCAGGACTATTGCTTGGAAAATCCCATGGACAGAGGAGCCTGGTAGGCTACAGTCCATGGGATCGCAAAGAGTCAGACACGACTGAGCCACTTCACTATATGCTAACTAAATCAGCAGACAGGGGCAGGGTGTGGGATTTTAAAAATGGTAATTGAAATCTACAGTTTAAACTCTTTATTTGTTTTCTTTGGTTCATTGATTCATTATACTGCTATATCATACCAGCATTTTCATCTAGAATCAGAATTGAAGTCAATAATACTTCCCTTTTCTTTCTCATCCAATATTTCTGGTAGCTTCTGTTATAATAGTAATAATATTCTCACATTATTTTCAGGAAGTTCTTTAGCAATTATTGTTTCATTTTACAACTCTAGTGATGTGGTTCTTTGAGATGTTACTCTTTCACAGATGAAGGTTATGGCACAAAGTGGAATCGCAAATAAGTGTTGGTTACTTTAGCCTTTTGCTGTCATAAAAGAAAGATTTATGTACTTTTTCCAATTTTAAGTATGTCCAAGTTTGATTACTAGTGCTGCTATCAATGTATTTTAATAGTTTTAGTGTCTGGATGGAAATTCTGAAGCCATTCAGAGAGACATCAAGTAGTCACACTTCTGGCCCCTCTGACCCTCACTGGTATCCTCAAGGGAAAACAGGTGATGTGCCTGACAGGTGAGTTAGATTAGGATGCTGAGTATGTGTGGCTCAGCCTTGTAATTTTTCTGCTTCATAGAGGTGCCCTTCAGGAAGTGCACACTTCATGTTTTAGATTTTACCAGGCATTCTGTCATGTCAAAAGACCAGCCACTGTCCGTCTATGACTGAGACTGGATCAGTAATTCTTCCTGATGGTGAGGGAAGAATTAGTAACCTTTAACCTAGTGGTTATCAGTAACAAAGACGACTTTCTGTCTTGAGGCTTCATGACGATGATATTTCTGAGGCAACTGCAAAATAATATACAAGCTGCTTAGGGCTTTTATTCTGACCCATCTTACAGACTTGAAACTCAGTCCTAGAAAGGTGTGGGAGAATATTAAAGGGAAGATGACTCATGAAAACTTCTTTAAAATATTAGTGATTAAAAAATACGAATGTTTCTTGACTCATATAATTCAGAATAAATGACTCTTGTGACAGCTTTGCCATTTCAGTGGCATTAATTGATATACAAAACAGTAACTACATTAGAAGTAGTGTCAGAGAGAGAGCAGGTGTCTAAATGGCAAGACACAGAAAGCTATGTCAGGCAGTATCCTGGGACGAGGCAACCAGTAGGGCCTGTTAGACCTTGGTAAAATAATATCTGTGAGGCCACCGTATATATTAACAATTTGAATAAGAGCTATATTAAAAATTCATGAGTCTACATGAAGTACAGGGGTTTGTCAGTAGAAAATTTAAAATATCAGATTGAGACGAAGTTGTGGTTTCAGTCCAGCTAGGGAACATACCCAGCACTAATTCTTCCTGTTTGTAGTTCTTGAACTGAGGGACCAACTATTTCTATTCTTTATTGTCAATTTTGCCATTCCTGGCTAATTTCATATCTCTCACCTCAAGAAAACATAGCAAAACTGTTATTAGTCAGGAGTCCATGGTTCTTTGGAACTACATTGTTTTGAAACAAAAGAGCCCCTTACCTCTGCAGTTTATTTCAAGCTGGCTGTATCATTACTCATAAGATGTAATGACATCATACTTTATGCCACAATTATTATTGACTTGCAGTAACTCTCTCAAAGGTTGTTCTGTGCTTCACTGGTGCATGTCTTACTTGGGGTATAAGGGAAAATGTAAACTATATTTTGTTTTCTGGTCATTTAAAATTGACTGTGCAGAATTTCTTACCACAAACTTAGAACAACATGTTCTTCAAATGTCATCTCCTGAACTCTTTAGGACCACATTCTATAGAATATGATCACTCTCAATACTAACCACACACCCTTCCTTCCACACAATACTCTTTGTTCAAGGAAAATCCTTCTCTTATCTGATGATTCTTAAGGCCAACTTCATGGAGTACTTGCATGTCTTACTTGGGGTATAAGGGAAAATGTAAACTATATTTTGTTTTCTGGTCATTTAAAATTGACTGTGCAGAATTTCTTACCACAAACTTAGAACAACATGTTCTTCAAATGTCATCTCCTGAACTCTTTAGGACCACATTCTATAGAATATGATCACTCTCAATACTAACCACACACCCTTCCTTCCACACAATACTCTTTGTTCAAGGAAAATCCTTCTCTTATCTGATGATTCTTAAGGCCAACTTCATGGAGTACGAAATCTCCGTATGAATCATTCAGAGGAGGACATCAGTTATATGTCCATTGGCATTAAAGAGAAAAAGTCTTAAGAGCCATAGAATGTGGCAAGCATGACTCTTCCACAGGACTGTCTGGCATATGACATAGAGCCTGTGAGTGTGATATAGTGACTTAGGTGTCAGTGGTGGGGGCCTACAGGGTTAAAGATGCTTTTAGGACCCTTTTATTATCACCATTGTAGACTGAAGTTAGTACCAAGGTCAGAACATAGGCAAGAAGCAAGAGCCTTAAGTACAAGGTGACGGATGGACTCTAGCTCAGAGGCCTGCACTTATCCTGTGTCTAAAATGAGTGAAAGTAATCCCAAATCAAAGTATTGCTACCATTCTGAGGGGCTTCCCTGGTGGCTCAGATGGTAATGAATTTTCCTGCAATACAGGAGACCTGGGTTTGATCCCTCAGTTAGAAAGGCCCCTGGAGAAAGGAATAGCTAACCACTCCAGTATTCTTGCCTGAAGAATCCCATGGACAGTGGAGCCTGGTGGGCTACAAGTCCATGGAGTTGCAAAGAGTCGGACACAATTGAGTGACTAACACACATTCACCATCCTCATAGTCCAAATTCAAGCGTCTTGTGAAAGAAATAACATGCTAGATAGTGAGAGATATCTGTTTTTCTGGCCATGCTGCAAGGATCATGACTCCAGTGGTGTGAGTCTTAGAGCTCCTTGGGTAAAACCCTTATCTGGACAACTCCATGTAGGGCAAAGGGGAAAATGAGAGGAGGAGGTTTGCAAGTCCCTATAATAGGACACTATCCATTCATAGATGGCATTAGTGTCTCTGGCATATTCAGGTCCCAGACAGGGAAATTCTCAAAAGAAATCACTCCAAAGCTGCAAATAGAAGGAGAATGATTCAACTCTAAGCTCATTTCAGAAGAATCCTTACTTAATTTTGAATCTCTTATCTGTGATTTATAAAAATGTGAGAATTTAACTAGTTAGTCAGTGTTTCAAAGCCCAATTTCATTTCTCTTTACAATAGAAGTAACAGCTACCTGGCAGATTTGCTACAAAGAAGACATGAGAAAGTGTATTAAGTGGAATTGTAATATAGTAGAGTCTAATTCAGAAATAATATGAAATTCAGCCCACCTCAGGCAAAAAAAGTATTGCTGAAACAAAATCATATTTCTTTGGTGGACTCCAAAGAAAGATTTGGGGCACACCCATGCCAGTGGAAAGCCTGAACAGACTGCACGTAGTAGTAGGCTAGACAACTTCACTGAGGGCTACAAGTAAAATTGGAATATCTGGAATTTTGGTCTTGGGGCGGGGTGGAGGTGGGGGAAGTGCATACATTACCAAACTATAGCTGCCTACCAGGCTTCTCCGTCCATGGGATTCTCCAGGCAAGAATACTGGAGTGGGTTACCATTTCCTTCTCCAGGGGATCTTCCCAACCCAGGGATCCCAGGTTTGAGGCATTGGAGGCAGACACTTTAACCTCTTAGCCACCAGGGAAGCCCATGGCTGCTATAATAATACATTTTGTTGTATTTCTTCCCGTTTAGCTAAGGAGTTATTTTTCCCTACTTTGGATAATTATGTAATTACTTAGCTGCATTTTCAAAAACTGATGATTCATGCTTTTGCCTCAGCATAGCACAGTAGTTACTTGTAGGAGATAGAACTGTAAAGTTTTTTAAAAGAACTATGCGGCTGCTGCTGCTGCTGCTGCTGCTGCTGCTGCTGCTAAGTCGCTTCAGTTGAGTCCGACTCTGTATGACCCCATAGAGGGCAGCCCCAAAATTTGACACTAGAAGAACTAAAAGCTACATTAGAATACAATAGAGTGGTCACATCCTTTAAGCATCTGTATTGTGAGATAATTGTTACAATTAATTGAGAGGCTAATTGTTACAAGTCCTACAGGAAATGGATATAGTCATTATACTTAAGACTTTATCTGCTATTCATCTTTCTTGAGTGTGTGTATGTCCATGTATACATATGTGTATAATGTGTATACACATATGTGTATATATATATATATATAT
>SJYX01015024.1:0-48109 GCA_006410675.1 Oreotragus oreotragus | reverse complement strand
ACACAGTCAAAGTTTTTGCATTGTCAATAAAGCAGAAATAGATGTTTTCTGAACCTCTCTTGGTTTTTTTGATGATCCAGTGGATGTTGGCAGTTTGATTTCTGGTTCCTCTGCCTTTTCTAAAACCAGTTTGAACATCTGGAAGTTCACGGTTCATGTATTGCTGATGCCTGGCTTGGAGAATTTTGGGCATTATTTTACTAGCGTGTGCTGCTGCTGCTGCTAAGTCGCTTCAGTCGTGTCCAACTCTGTGCGACCCCAGAGACGGCAGCCCACCAGGCTCCCCTGTCCCTGGGATTCTCCAGGCAAGAACACTGGAGTGGGTTGCCATTTCCTTCTCCAGAGCATGAAAGTGGAAAGTGAAAATTGAAAGGGAAGCCGCTGAGTCGTGTCCAACTCTCAGCGACCCCATGGACTGCAGCCTACCAGGCTCCTCTGTCCATGGGATTTGCCAGGCAAGAGTGTGAGATGAGTGCAATTGTGTGATAGTTTGAGCACTCTTTGCCATTGCCCTTCTTTGGGATTGGAATGAAAACTGACTCTTTGCAGTCCTGGGGCCACTGCTGAGTTTTCCAAATTTGCTGACATATTGATTGCAACACTTTCACAGCATCATATTTTAGAATTTGAAATAGCTCAACTGGAATTCCATCACCTCCACTAGCCTTGTTATTAGTGATGCTTCCTAAGGCCCACTTGATTTTACATTCCAAGATATCTGGCTCTAATTGAATGATCATACCATCATGATTATCTGGGTGGTTAAGATCTTTTTTTGTACTGTCCTTCTGTGTGTTCTTGCCACCTCTTCTTAATATCTTCTTCTTCTTTTAGCTCCATACAACTTCTGTCCTTTGTTGAGCCCATCTTTGCATGAAATGTTCCCTTGGTATCTCTAATTTTATTGAAGAGATCTCTAGTCTTTCTAGCCTGGTGGGCTGCCATCTCTGGGGTCGCACAGAGTCGGACACGACTGAAGTGACTTAGCAGTAGCAGTAGCAGTATCCTTTGGAAAACATCCTTGCTAATTCCTAAACTCCAGGCTGAAACTTTCCTCCCTTGGGTCTTTGCTGTGTGTCACCATGTTAACTCTTTCTATACCATTTATTATAGTTTACTAAACTTCATGTTGCCACCTAGAAGCAGCATAACATAGTCATTAAGAGAATGGGTCTCAAGTCAGACTATTTTAAATTCCAGATCAGCCACTTCCTAGCAATATAAATCTAGTCAAATGCTCAATCTTTTCATGTTACAGTGTTGCTAGTTTTTAGGTAGATATTATAATGGTGTGTGCATACTTGAGTTTTAATTATATGGATTAAATTAATCTAAGTACCATGCTAAGACACTAATAAACGTGTAGCATACAGTGGAATACAATAAGTATAGTAGAGAAAAGTGAAGACGTGCAAAAGTATGCAGAGGAACAAGGGAGAGGAAGGGAATGATCACAACTTAATGGAAGGTAGTTAAGATAGGCTTGATTGAAAGATAACTTTGAGTAAAATCTTAGGAAGTGATGAATAAGTCATGCTATTATCTGAGAAAGAACATCTTAGGCAGAAAATTCTTCAGGCAAAAGTTTTCCTAACATGCTCCGAAATGAGCAAGAAGGCCAGTATGACTGGAATGAATGAGGAGAGAAGTAGTAGCAGGTAAGTTTGGAAAGGTAATGTTTCTCAGATCATATTGGACTTTGCAGGTCTTTTGAGAGAAGTTAGCTTCTACTTGTGGAGAAATGGAAGCCAGTGGAAGAATTTCAGCAGAGCAGTGGACCATGTCTGAATTAGGACTAAATAAAATGACTGTGTTGAAAAGCAGAGATATTACTTTACCGACAAATATCTGTATAGTCAAGGCTATGTCTTCCCAGTGGTCACGTATGGTTCGGAGAGCTGGACCATAAAGAAGGCAAAACACCAAAGAATTGATGCCTTCAAACTGTGGAGCTGGAAAAGACTCCTGAAAGTCCCTTGGACAGCAAGAAAATCAAATCAGTCAATCTTAAGGAAAATCAACCCTGAACACTCCTTGAAAAGACTGATGCTAGAAGCTGAAACTAGAGTATTTTGGTCACCTGATGGTAACAGCTGACTCATTGGAAAAGTCCCTGATGCTCAGAAAGATTGAGGGCAGAAGGAGAAGAGTGTGTCAGAGAATAAGATGGATGGATGGCATTGCCAATTCAATGGACATGAACTTGAGAAAACTTTGGGAGATGGTGAGGGACAGAAAGCCCTGGCGTGCTGCAGTCCATGGGGTCGCAAAGAGTCAGATGCAACTGGGAGACGGAACAACAACAAAAGCAAGATGACTCTACCTTTTGTTGAGAGTAGAATATGAGAAAAGGGGCAGGCATGGAAGCAGGGCAGCTGATTAAAAGATATTGCAGTCATCCAGGCCATAAACGAGGGCTGCTGGTTTCAAGACCCATATTAAGTTCAGTTCAGTCGCTCAGTTATGTCCGACTCTCTGCAACCCCATGAACCTCAGCATGCCAGGCCTTCCTGTCCATCACGGAATCTACCCAAACACATTTCAATTGAGTCAGTGATGCCATCCAACCATCTAATTCTGTCATCCCCTTCTCCTCCTGCCCTCAATTTTTTCCAGCATCAGAGTCTTTTGAAATGAGTCAGCTTTTTGCATCAGGTGGTCAAAGTATTGGAGTTTCAGCTTCAGCATCAATCCTTCCAATGAACACCCAGGACTGATTTCCTTTAGGATGGACTGGTTGGATCTCCTTGCAGTCCAAGGGACTGTCAAGAGTCTTCTCCAACACCACAGTTCAAAAGCATCAATTCTTCGGTGCTCAGATTTCTTTATAGTCCAACTCTCACATCCATACATGACTACTGGAAAAACCATAGCTTTGACTAGATGGACCTTTGTTGACAAATTAATGTCTCTGCTTTTTAATATGCTATCTAAGTTGGTAATAACTTTCCTTCCAAGGAGTAAGTGTCTTTTAATTTCATGGCTGCAGTCACCATCTGCAGTGATTTTGGAGCCCCAAAAGATAAAGTCAGCCACTTTTTCCACTGTTTTCCCATCTATTTGACAGAAGTGATAGAACTAGATGCCATGATCTTAGTTTTCTGAATGATGAGCTTAAGCCAACTTTTTCACTCTCCTCTTTCACTTTCATCAAGAGGCTCTTTAGTTCTTCACTTTCTGCCATAAGGGTAGTGTCATCTGCATATCTGAGGTTATTGATATTTCTCCCACCAATCTTGATTCCAGCTTGTGTTTCTTTCAGCCCAGCATTTCACATGATGTACTCTGCATATAAGTTAAATAAGAAGGATGACAATATACAGCCTTGACATTCCCCTTTTCCTATTTGGAACCAGTCTGTTGTTCCATGTCCAGTTCTAACTGTTGCTTCCTGACCTGCATACAGGTTTCTCAAGAGGCAGGTCAGGTGGTCTGGTATTCTCATCTNGAAAAAAAACACTCAACATCGCTCATTATTCAGCTCAGTTCAGTCACTCAGTCATGTCTGACTCTTTGTGAACCCATGGACTGCAGCATGCCAGGCCTTCCTGTCCATCACCAACTCCTGGAATTTACTCATACTTATGTCCATTGAGTTTGTGATGCCATCCAACCATCTCATCCTATGTCATGCCGTTCTCCTCCCACCTTCAGTCTTTCCCAGCATCAAGGTCTTTCCCAATGAGTCAGTTCATGGCATCAAGTGGCCAAAATACTGGAGTTTCAGCTTCAGCATCAGTTCTTCCAATGACCATTCAGGACTGATTTCCTGTAGGATGGACTAGTTGGATCTCCATTCTGTCCAAGGGACTCGCAAGAGTCTTCTCCAACACCACAGTTCAAAATCATCAATTCTTCAGTGCTCAGTTTTCTTTATAGTCCAACTCTCACATCTATATATGACTACTGGAAAACCATAGCTTTGACTAGACAGACCTTTGTTGGCAAAGTAATGTCTCTGCTTTTCAATATGCTGTCTAGGTTGGTCATAACTTTTCTTCCAAGGAGTAAGGGTCTCTTAATTTCATGGCTGCAATAACCATCTGCAGTGATTTTTGGAGCCCCCCAAAAANACACCTGTCTCTTATACACATCTAGATGTGTATAAGAGACAGGTTCAAAAGCATCGATACTTTGGTGCTCAGCTTACTTCACAGTCCAACTCTCACATCTATATATGACTACTGGAAAACCATAGCTTTGACTAGACAGACCTTTGTTGGCAAAGTAATGTCTCTGCTTTTCAATATGCTGTCTAGGTTGGTCATAACTTTTCTTCCAAGGAGTAAGGGTCTCTTAATTTCATGGCTGCAATAACCATCTGCAGTGATTTTTGGAGCCCCCCAAAAATAAATTCTGCCACTGTTTCCACTGTATCCCCATCTATTTGCCTTGAAGTGATGGGACTGGATGCCATGATCTTAGTTTTCTGATTGTTGAGCTTTAAGCCAACTTTTTCACTCTCCTCTTTGACTTTCATCAAGAGGCTATTTAGTACTTCTTCACTTTCTGCTATAACGGTGATGTCATCTGCATATCTGAGGTTATTGATATTTCTCCCGGCAATCTTGATTCCAGCTTCTGCTTCATCTGGCCCAGCATTTCTCATGATGTACTCTGCATATAAGTTAAATAAGCAGGGTGACAATATACAGCCTTGATGTACTCCTTTTCCTATTTGGAACCAGTCTGTTGTTCTATGTCCAGTTCTAACTGATGTTTCTTAACCTACATACAGGTTTCTCAGGAGGCAGGTCAGGTGGTCTGGTATTCCCATCTTTTTCAGAATTTTCCATAGTTTATTGTGACCCACAGTCAAATTTATTGACATAGTCAATAAAGCAGAAGTAGATGTTTTTGGAACTCTCTTGGTTTTTTGATGATCCAGAGGATGTTGGTAATTTGATCTCTGGCTTCTCTGCCTCTTCTAAATCCAGCTTGAACATCTGGAAGTTCATAGTTCACATATTGTTGAAGCCTGGCTTGGATAATTTTGAGCATTACTTTGCTGGAATGTGAGATGAGTGCAATTGTGTGGTAGTTTGAGCATTCATTGTCATTGCATTTCTTTGGGATTGGAATGAAAAGGGACCTTTTCCAGTCCTGTCACTCATTATTAGAGAAATGGAGTTCAAAACTACAATGAGGAATCACCTCACACCAGTCAGAATGTCCATTATCAAAAAATCAACAAACAATATATGCTGGAGAGGATGTGGAGGAAAGAAAACCTTGTTGCACTGTTGGGGAGTATAAATTGATATGGCCATTGTGGAGAATAATGTGGAAACTCCTTTTAAAATCTAGGAATAAAATTATCATATGGTGCATGTTAAGTTGCTTCAGTCATTTCCAACTCTTTTCAGTCCTATGGACTGTAGCCCGCCAGGTTCCTCTGTCCATGGGGATTTTCCAAGAGAGACTACTGGAATGGGTTGCCATGCCCTCCTCTAGGGCATCTTCTTGACTCAGGGTTGGAACCAGTGTTTCATGTTTCCAGCAATGGCAGGTGGGTTCTTTACCACTAGTGCCACCTGGGAAGCCCAAAATTATCATATGACCCATCAGTTCCACTACTGGGCATATACCCTAAGAAAATCACAATTCTAAAAGACACATGTACCCCAATGTTCATTGCAGCATTATTTACAATAGCCAGGACATGAAAGCAATCTGATGTCCACTGACAGATTAATAGATAAGATATGATACATATATACAATGGAATATTAGCAATAAAGAGGAACAAATTTGAATTAGTTTTAGTGAGGTGGCTAAACTAAAGCCTGCTATAGAGAATAAGTAAGTTAGAGAAAAAATAAATCTCATATATTAATGCATATATATGGAATCTAGAAAAATTACACTGGTGAACCTATTTGTAGGACAGTGATAGAGATAGAGACATAGAGAACAGACTTTTGCACACAGCAGGGGAAGGAGAGGCTTGGACAAGTTGAGAGAGTAGTGTTGAAATAAATACATTCAGTTCAGTTCAGTCGCTCAGTCATGTCCTCTTGTGACCCCATGAATCGCAGCATGCCAGGCCTCCCTGTCCCTTAACAACTCCCGGAGTTCACTCTAACTCACGTCCATCGAGTCAGTGATGCCATCCAACCATCTCATCCTCTGTCGTCCCCTTTTCCTCCTGCCCCCAATCCTTTCCAGCACCAGAGTCTTTTCCAGTGAGTCAACTCTTCACAAGAAGTGGCCAAAGTATTGGAGTTTCAGCTTTAGCATCACTGTGCTCCACCTATTAATCCCTCGCTCCCAGCCATCCCTAATAATCATTCATCTTTTTCTGTCATCTATAAAATAATAGTTTTACCTTTTCCAGAATGTCAAATAATTGGACATATACAGTAGGAGGCCTATTCAGATTGTTTTCTCTCACTTATCAGTATGCATGTGTTTCCTCCATGTCTTTTCATGATTTGATAGCTCATTCTTCAGTGCTGAATAATATTCCATTATTTGGCTATGCTATAATGTATTTATCCATTCACCTACTGAAGAGTATCTTGATTGCTTCCAAGTTTTGGCAGTTAGGAAGAAAGCTATTATAAACATGCATGTATGGTGTTTTGTGTGGAAAATAAGTTTTAACTCCTTTGGGCAAATATCAAGGAATGCAATTTCTACATCATATAGTAAGAGGATGCTTAGTTTTGTAAAATACCACCAACTGTCTTACAAAGCGACTTCACCATTTTACATTTTCACAGCAGTGGATAAGAACAGCTTTTCTCCTCAACTCCAGCATTTGGTGTTATCAGTGCATAAAATGAGAAGCCACGGAAAAGTAAAAATTTTTGATACAAGAAGCAAATTATAATTAATGATTAGTAGAGTAGGAATAAATTATCAAGACAAATAGTGATCATGATTCATTAGGTTAAGAAGTTCTAGGTAAAATGGATACCTGATTAAGTTGTGTGTGTATGTATGTGTACGTGCTCCGTCTATTCCATATGTTATAATAGAACTACTATTGATCTGCTAGAGTTGCCTTGTGTCTAGATTTCCTAATTCTCCATGAAGCCTGCTGAGAGAATAATACATTTTTCTAGTTTCTTGAGTATCTGTAAGTTGAAAATATTAGATCTTAGATAACTTAAGTATGGTGCTATTGCATTCAAACTAAAAGACTCCGGTGATAGAGAATTCATTTTTCCCCTAAGTCATATGTGTACATGCACCTAATAGACAATTGAAGAACCAGAATAAATAATCAAATATTCAGTTTATATCTTATTCAAGTTCATCCAATTAATTTATACTATATTTAGACATATCAAGTTAAACAAAGAAACAACAGTGCTATTATTTTTCTCTGCTCCTATTCACTTCCTTGACTCACTTCATAAATTTCATTCCTCTGCTTTATTTAGGAGATTGGAAAGGAGAAGCAAAGTCTATACCTGTAATCAAAACTTTAGAGAGTAAACAGTTCCAGCTGTGTTTTAAAACTACACAGAAATGCACTGCTTTTATTTGATTTAAGGTTAAAAAGTTCTCAAATGAAAAAAAAAAAACAAAAACAGATGCCAGCTTACCCATTTATATCTTGTTACTCATTTGAAATATGTAAGAATATTGAAAAGAAGCATTATGTGATTTATTGAGATATGTTAGCCATCAAATTTTTTATATATTTCACTTCTAATTTATTCTTATGTTTGAAAGGGAAAAGAAAACTGTACCCTTAAATATACAGTGTCAGTCACTGAAGATAGAGAATGGTGTACTTTTAATCTTCAGGTGAAAAGCTGTAAATATTAATTATAGATATTTATCATTTTTTGTTTATTAATTTACTCAATAAATACTACACAGCAAGGACTGATTTAGAGCTGGAGATAGAGTACCATATAGAGTACCTAGCTTCATAGATTATATTCAAGAGGAAGAGACAGACAGTAAACATACATTTAAAAATCTAACGTGATATGTCAGTTATCAATTTGAACAAGAAAATAAAGGTGCTAAAAATGGCTTTTTCAAAAAGAAGTGCCACTTAAGCTGGCATCTGAAATGAAAAATCTATGCAAGCAAATATTTAGGAAAAGTGAATAACAATGTTTTGCATATTATTTAATATCATCTAATTTTAATAAAATTTGCATCGAAAGGGTACACATAAACAGAAGAATGACTAGGACTATGACCAGAGAGAGCTATCCGGTAATTAGATCTGTTTTCTATGATAAATCATATCTGAAAAGATAGGTTCAGAAGTTTGGTAAATGTGGATGATATCAGAAACCTGACATAGACCAAATGCCATTTTACCTGGTAGTATGAATACAAATGTTTCCTCTTTTTTAATTCACAGCAATTTTTAATATCTCTGAGTCCTTTGTTAAATTGACTATAAACATAACAGGAAAGATTTTTCTATGTTGTATACCAGAGACCTCAACATGAGATGTAATCTGAATACAGTGCTTACAGATAGTAGAAATGAGGTAATGATTCTTGAAATTATGAATAAATTAATGAAGGAGTGAGCATCATAAAGGAGAAGGCAATGGCACCCCACTCCAGTAGACTTGCCTGGAAAATCCCATGGACGGAGGAGCCTGGTAGGCGGCAGTCCATGGGGTAGCTGAGTCAGACACGACTGAGACTTAAGGAACTGGCAACCCACTCCAGTGTTCTTGCCTGGAGAATTCCAGGGACGGGGGAGCCTGGTGGGCTGCCGTCTATGGGGTCACAGAGAATCGGACACGACTGCAGCGACTTAGCAGCAGCAGCAGCAGAGCATCATAAATTTCAGATGTTATCATCAGTATTATCATCATCTTCATTATCATTTGTTTTTCTTTTTGCTAGTTATTATTTATTTTATTTATGTGTTTTTCATGTTATTTTTGATTAATCATTACAAGTTATGCTAAAACAACAAACTCTGAAATCTCAGTGACTTAACACCCCTGAAATCTCAGGGGTTTAATGAGCTTTTCTATCTTATTGTAAGCCTTCTGTGGATCTTCTGGTCAATTATCTAGTTTACATCACTCAGCTACACTACTGAGAATTTATAATCACTTAGGTTTGCTTGTTAGGAAAAGACACACACTGAGAAAAGACACATATCACATCTACTCCCATATCATTAAACATAGCAAAAGATATGGCTGTGATTAACTATACAAATGGGTATAGAGCTAAACGGAGAAGAACACCAGACACAGGTAAGCAAATGAAGTTTGGATCACAATTTTCTGTTTCTTTCGACTAAGGAATGGGAAAAATAATGCTGGATCCATCTTACATATTAAGAGAGCAGTTAAGATAGCAACAGAACAGAATTTAATATGACTAACCATAAATCATATTGGAATTGCATAATTGTGTGCCTGATAATTATTATTGTTATTTTTAATTGTAACACATTGAGTAAAAAATTAGCTAGTTAAACATTTTTGTTCTGACATATAAGAAGCATAACTATTAAAAATGTTTTGGTTAAGAAGCATAACCCAAATGCTGTTTGGATACTCTAAACAACTTACAACTTATAAAGTGTGATAGAGTCATTATTGTGTAGTTGTGGAATAATATTGAAAATAAAAACTACCTTAATATCTGAACTCTAAAGAAAACCTTACAAGATTACTCATTCTGGCCCCTATTAAATGGTCTCACCTATCACCACTCTTTACCTTTAAACAGACTTTCTAGCCATGATAAATTGTTTGAAATTAATAGATTCAAGAATTTGCTTCTACAAACAAAGCCTCCAATTTTTTTCCCTTACTATTCCATTTTCCTGCAATAATACTACAGTAATTCTTTGTATGGCTGGCTATTATTCATCCTTTAAAACTTAAGTCATTGGGAATCTGGTAGTCCAGTAATTAAGACCCTGCACTTCCATTTTAGGAGGCATGGGTCTAATCCGTGGTCAGGGATTAAGTTCCCACATGCCATTTGATAGGACCAAAAAGAAAGAAAGAAAAAAGTATCAATTAAAGAAACAAAATTTAAGTCATTCATCTGGGAAATCTTGTCTAACTTCAAATGCTCACTTTTTCTCACAGTTAGGAACTTCCTTTGTGCTTACCTCTTCTATAGAATTTTGATCTCTATTTTAATTATATGATTACCTACCAAAGATAATAGACTTCAACAGACCATTGACATTTAGCAAATAAGGCCATTCTTAACGAATGTTTAAAGCTCCAATTTCTACCACATTTCATGTCCTAAAAACAAATTAGTATGGTAAATATAATTCAGGTCTCTTGCAAAACACAAGTCTCTCAAGTAGGTCCAAAATTTTTTTAAAAAGCAAGCAAAGGAGTCACCTAGTTTTTTTTTTTTTTTTAATGTTTTAGAGGATGGGGCCAAGATAAGGACACATATAGGAAGGGGCTTGCTTGTATTATTTGAATATACGACTTAAGCTAGAGAAATAGCCCCCAGACCCCTTCATTAGCTTTATATATGTGGGACACAGGAAGAAGAGCTAAAGGTAAGGTTTAAAGATGATAGTGTCAAACATTAAAAAATAGGATCAGCATAATGGGAGAAAACAATTGAAAATGAAGTAACTGACAAAGAATTAATCTCCAAAATACACAAGCAGCTCAGGTAGCTCAACAGCAGAAAAACAAACAACCCAATCAAAAAATGGGCAGAGGATCTAAACTGACATTTCTCCAAAGAAAACANCTTGTATCATTTCCCCCTGGATACCATACCAATGAAAACAGATAAAATCCATGTTCTATTTCTCTCTTTCCTTCCTTTTAAAGCTAAAGCTTGACACAGTACTAAATATACACTAGATTAGTTCAGTCGTTCAGTCGTGTCCAACTCCTTGCGACCCCATGAACTGCAGCACGCCAGGCCTCCCTGTCCATCACCAACTCCATGTCCATTGAGTCAGTGATGCCTTCCAGCCATCATCCTCTGTCGTTGCCTTCTCCTCCTGCCCTCAAGCCTTCCCAGCATCAGTGTTTTTTCAAATGAGTCAGCTCTTCACATCAGGTGGCCAAAGTATTAGAGTTTCAGCGTCAACATCTGTCCTTTCAATGAACACCCAGGACTGATCTCCTTTAGGATAGACTGGTTGAATCATCTTGCAGTCCAAGGGACTCTCAAGAGTCTACTCCAGCACCACAGTTCAAAAGCATCAATGCTTTGGCACTCAGCTTTCTTTGCTGTCCAACTCTCACATCCATACATGACCACAGGAAAAACCATAGCCTTGACTAGATGGATCTTTGTTGGCAAAGTAATGTCTCTGCTTTTCAATGTGCTATCTAGGTTGGCGTTAACTTTCCTTCCAAGGAGTAAGCGTGTTTTAATTTCATGGGTGTAGTCACCATCTGCAGTGATTTTGGAGCCCCCAAAAATAAAGTCTGACACTGTTTCCACTGTTTCCCCATCTATTCCCCATGAAGTGATAGGACCATGTGCCATGATCTTCGTTTTCTGAATGTTGAGCTTTAAGCCAACTTTTTCACTCTCATCCTTCACTTTCATCAAGAGGCTTTTTAGTTCCTCTTCACTTTCTTCCATAAGGGTGGTGTCATCTGCATATCTGAGGTTATTGATATTTCTCCCGGCAATCTTGATTCCAGCTTGTGCTTCTTCCAGCCCAGAATTTCTCATGATGTACTCTGCATATAAGTTAAACAAGCAGGGAGACAATATACAGCCTTAACGTACTCCTTTTCCTATTTGGAACCAGTCTGTTGTTCCATGTGTAAATACATAAAAGAATTATCCTATGGCAAGTATCTCAAATGTGACAGCATTGATCTCTGATGTTGAATTTTGCTCTGAATTCTGAGAGTCATGCTTTACTTTTTGAAATAAATAAGAAATACCATCATTGATTCTCACATCCTATTTCTGCTTCAACTCAATCTGAAGCCTAGTTTACCTGCCTTGTGCTTCAGGTGCCTACATTGTCTATGAGCAAGGAGAGATCAATTCAGAACACAACAGCTAAAGAGGAAAAGAACCTTCTCTCCCTGCCCCAATCCAGATGTACTTATACTTCTGCAAAGATTCTAGATTAACAGAATGTTCCCCAATGAGCTTTTCCAATTGAGGATGTCAGTGGTGGTGGTAGTGGGAGAAATGTTAGAAAGGTTTCTTGATATCCTTCTTGATGAAAGTATTTTAAAATCCTCAGTTCTTTGACCATACCAGGAAGTGCAGAGTTTCTTATAGCATAATATGATAAGCAGTTTATTACAAAAACTTTCACAAGTACAATAAATACTGTGTTGGAATTGAAGTTGGAAAACTGGGATTGAAATTCCCATTGTAGCAAACAGTACTTAGTGGTCTTAGGTGAGTTACTAAGATTCTCTATTTTTTTTTTTTTTTTTTAACCCAAGAATAGAGCAGAGTCTAATGCCATGAGGTCTGATCTGAGAACCAGGTTTAATGCCTGAATTTCTCATCTCTGCATCCTCTGGGATGCAGTTTCCTCCTCTACTAGGCAACTATGTACACATTATTTAACTTCTCATCCCTTTCTTCATTTATAAAATGAAAATAATAATAGCATCTACTCTAAAGGATTCTTGAGAGTATTAAATAAATTAATACATGTAAACCCTTAGAACAGTATCCACCACTAGCAAAATAGTCATTAAATATTAACTGTTAATGACAGGTTTATGAATGGCTGTTGGAGATTAATCCCTATTAACATGGCATTACAGTAATAAAAAGAAAGATCATTTGAAATAAATAAAATCTCTGAATTAGAAAAAAATAGTTTGAAAAGACATACTAAAGGGTTGCTGGGAACTACACTTCTTACATTTGAACTTTCTAGTCTAACATACTTTTTCTTTAATTGTGCAAAATGTACTATATATCTATAGCTATAGAAATATATATGCAAATACAAAACAATTTGGGAGAAAGGAACACTTAACATGAAACTACTGGAGCAGAAATACATTTAGTGAATCAAATAACTGAAAGGAAGTGTTGTTTTATTAGAGTGCCTCTAAAAGCCATTAGACAATTTAAAGATGGTTCATTTCTTTAAGTGTACAGAGACTGATGCACTACAGAAAGTTCAGGCAAAGCTTCTTCAACCATCTTCCTAATGCCACTTTTATATATAAATAGATTATTTTCTGGAGAATACCAGGGACTTAAAAGCCATCTATTAAAACCTCTTAGCTGATAAGATTAAGGATTTTCCTTAAGACAAGAAGATTATTCCAAAAAAGTTGGAAATATGTTTCAAACTAATAAAGTTATTGCTGTCATATTTTTTTTGGGGGGGTGATATTTCACCTTGGTATAAGACTCAATCCTCCTTTTATGTCCAGTAGGATATTTTTTAAAAAACCTTTTTAGAGTAAGGAAGAATACTAAGAAATGCCCTACTATCAATTTTGAAAAAGAACAACTGAAAATCCTGTTGAAACCTAAATGATGGATGATCAGTGGGGGAAAAAATGTAGGACTGAGCCTAGGAGGACCATCTGCCATTATGAAAAGCCTCCTAAGTATTGTGACTATTAGTTCTAGTCATAGGGGAAAACTTAGTGTGATCTTATGGCAATAAGTGCTTCAGTAATGCAAATAGGATATTGTTGAAGCCATAATTAGTGTGAAGTGAGAGAGCCATGATGATAGACTCAGCTAAATTAAAACTGGATCACAAATCACATAATGACTTGGGAGGCAGAGAACAAAAGTTCAACTTCTAGGAAGGCTCACCTGGTGGGTGTTCTAGTCAAATGCCCTGGGATTGAAGATAAGATTTAAACCTAATGTAGAAAAACTCAAGAGAAGGAAAGATACAAGTCCCACCTGAAATACTGGGTGAAAATGGCAGGGGATAAATTTCTATCAAGGTCACTAAGCTTGACAAGGGCAAAATGGCAAGAATGAAAATTGTAACGCTATTTGATTGTCAGTATCTGTGGCCCACAACAATACAATGAAGCTGTAATGGAGCTCAAAATAATGCTATCAAATTTGTTAGGGTTGACTAGTCACCTAGATTGGACTGTAAGACTGTATTAGCAATTGAAGTAAGAGAAAGCAAGGTTCAAGACCAATTGAGGTGATATACCTGATTCAGTGTTTTCTTCCTTTGATCTGCCCCTTCCTGTGCAATATATGAGGCTTCCTAGGTGGCTTAGTGGTAAAGAATCCAGCTGCGATGCAGGAGATGCAGGTTTGATCCCTGGGTCAGGAAGATCCCCTGGTGAAGGAAATGGCAACCCACTGCAGTATTCTTGCCTGGGAAATCCTGTGGACAGAGGAGCCTGGCAAGCTACAGTCCATGCAGTTGCAGCGTCAGACATGACTTAGCAACTAAACAACAACATGCAACACATAGTAACTTTACTCACTTCTTTGCAGTTATAACAACTGGACTACAAAAGGCAACCCCTTATTATAGTGAAAATAATTAGACTATTCCAACCAGCTCACTTAACAAGGCTTTCACCTCTTTCAGCTGTGCTGGGATGCATCCTGATCAGTTGAATTGGGTTAGGCACTGCTAATATGGAGGGATAGTGAACTTCAAGAGACTTTCCAACTTTGAAATTATAGAATTCCCCAGTACTCTGAATGCATGACCCTCTCTCCTTCATTTGCTCTGGTCAGAACATGCTTTGTCTTTGCCCAACTGAAGTCTGCAATCATAATCATATGGGTAGTCACAACTAGTGTATCCCCAGAGAATCTGGCCATCACAGGAACAGCTGCCCTACTGACTATGCACAGAAGCTGGGCAAAGCTTAAGCAGTTCTGCTTGGATTATTTATTTATTTACTTTTGTTGGCTCAGATGCCTCATGAGTCATGTCTGTGAGATGAATCCTGATGGACAGAAGTAGATCGGGATTACTTTTTTTACCTAATAGAATAATCCTGGCCCTGCTTGTCTTCTTTACTGTAAATAGGATAGTAGAAAGATAACTAAGCTAAAGTAGTGCTTATCTAACAGTTACTAGAGGAGGCATTCCCGGCGTATTGAAAAGAAAGTATATTTTGCTATATAAAAATAAAAAGTCTGGATTCAGGCTACATGAATGTGAATACCAGCTCCCACTCATCTAATTACATAATGTTGGTCAATTTAGACTCTCTCAAACTCAGTTTTCTCATCTAAAAATGGGAAGTAATTGTAACAGCTGCCTTATGGAGTTATGAAAAGCCCCAGAGGGTGAATTCTTGATAAACATGCTTAACACAATGTTTGATGCAGATCACATATTCAACTAATGCTGCCTTTTATTATTGTGAGTCATCTCATGCAGTTATTTCTTCCCTGGATGCTTAAGTTGGGGACATGTTGTATGTGGTAGTGAATGCCAGAGGGCACACCTCAAGAAATTCTGCATCAGTATAGGTCCAAGAAGCTACCTAGGATTTAATGGCCTTATTTTACTGTAACACACATGATGAGGAATCTGTTTCTTCCAATAGATTATAAAAATTCTTGAAAAGACAAGGATCCAGCAGGTACATTTTTGCTTCATGTAGTAGACAGTAGATAAATAATCATTGAGTCAGAGAGTTCTACTGGTGCTGCGAAATTGCAACACTTTCCTATATAACTGAAAGTAATTGTGGTTATATAATGTAAATGATATACACTGTTAAGAAAAATAAACCAATGACAAGTGTCACCATTGTAGGCTCTAATAGCCTTTGAACAAAAATATTTCCACAGATTTTGAAAAACAGATTTTTGAACCAGAATAAAGCACTTGGTAAACAGGAAGAGACAGATAAATGCTGGAAATATACAACATTTACAAAGGCATGTTTTGAGTAGTCTCCAATTTATCGACAATACACATCATTATGCATTTATAACTTAATGGTGCTTTCATTAAACACTCTGCTTCTCTGAAAAATGACAAAATTGCAAGGTTAAACTCCCATTGTGGAGTAGATCTGGTGATGTGTGCTAAATTAACTATTTTTTTAATCATTACAGTAAAGAAGAAAGAAATAGAAAATGTCCTGCCTGGTTTTCAATTAGTGTATTTTGCTCCTTGCCATTTGTTCCCAATTGTCTGTTTTGACTAAACCTTGCGTTTTCCCTTGCTGAACCATCTTTTTTTTTCTCTCTCTCTCTCGATGCTGTTCTAAATTAACCTCTTCTCTTGTATTGTTCATAATATAGCAAGCAGTTTATTATTGGCAAATAAATAATTTCACTTTTGAAAACTGAAGTTACAGCTAGTCTAAACAAAATCACATATGATTGTGCAATGGAAATATATTTTATTTACTGTAGCATTTTCATTAGGTTGAACACTGAATCAAATTGAAATCCAAGAATAAAACCTGCCTTATATAAGCAGAGATCATTTTTATGGTGGTGAATAGTACCCCTTTCCCTGTCATCTTTTCTGGCTAATATAAAATCATGTACTATTATATATAAATGAGGATTCATAAAATTGCAAAAGTTGTTAACAGTAATGACTTTCTTAGCTTGAGATCCACCAACATTTACTTCGTTTTCCCTCACTATAATTTTGATATATTCCTGTCATTTGGTGGGATAAGATCTGAATGAAAAAGTCTCCAAAACTGGCGTCATATTTTGTGTTTTACATTCTTCTTGACATAATGAATGTTTTCCCCTCTTTTGCTGAAATCAGCCTGTCTCTTATACACATCTAGATGTGTANCCTCAGGCTCCCTGGAAAGGTTTGTAAATCTTTAAAAAATTTCCCTTGAAATTTTTTCTGTGTGATCAACTTTGGGCCATTGTCAGATGTGTATAAGAGACAGAATCAGCACTGGGAAAGATCAAATACAGCAGTCTTTTAACAGTTTAAAATTGCCCCTGTCATTATCTTGTCAGTTACATGAGACCTTGAGTATACAGGACTATGGAAATCTTTCAAGACAAATTTGCTAGAAGCAATGGGAAAGACTGTTTATAAAACCTAAGAATTTGAATCATTAGGAAAGGCCTGGATAATACAAGTGTTATTCAATGATGGCTGGAACTCAGAGTGACACCATTTTACAAGCATAGCCATTCAAGAACAGTTTGGTTATTTTATTGCATTTTATTTTCATCATCTTCAACTTTTCTCTATATATAAAACTATATGTTTAAGAATCCACTCTTAAAATGTTTATCTGTGTGGAAACCTGTATTAACTTTCCTTTTCAGTCCATTTCATTTATTAATTTTGTTGAACTTGGTGGGAAAAGGAGATTTTGAAATAGAGCGAGGATTAGTTCTGAATATTCAATTTGATAACATTAATTGTTGTGTGATCTTCAGAAACTTTTTTATCATCCCTAAACCTTATTTCCTCTCTTTAGCTGGCATGCACTACACACTCAGTTCAGTTCAGTTCACTCGCTCAGTTGTGTCCAACTATTTGCAATCCCATGAATTGCAGCACACACCAAGCCTCCCTGTCCATCACCAAGTCCCGGAGTTCACCCAAATTCCTGTCCATTGAGTCGGTGATGACATCCAGCCATCTCATCCTCTGTTTCTCCATCTTTTCCTGCGCCCAATCCCTCTCAGCATCAGGGAATTTTCCAATGAGTCAACTCTTCACATGAGGTGGCCAAAATATTGGAGATTCAGCTTTAGCATCAGTCCTTCCAATTAACACCCAGGACTGATCTCCTTTAGTATGGGCTGGTTGGATTTCCTTGCAGTCCAAGGGACTCTCAAGAGTCTTCTCCAACACCACAATTCAAAAGCATCAATTCTTTGGCACTCAGCCTTCTTCACAGTCCAACTCTCACATCCATACATGATGACCACTGGAAAAACCATAGCCTTGACTAGACAGACCTTTGTTGGTAAAGTCAATATGCTTTTCAATATGCTATCTAGGTTGGTCATAATTTTTCTTCCAAGGAGTAAGTGTCTTTTAATTTCATGGCTGCAGTCACCATCTGCACTGATTTTGGAGCCCCAAAAAATAAAGTCTGACACTGTTTCCACCGTTTCCCCATCTATTTCCCATGAAGTGATGGGACCAGATGCCATGATCTTTGTTTTCTTAATGTTGAGCTTTAAGCCAACTTTTTCACTCTCCTCTTTCACTTTCATCAAGAGACTTTTTAGTTACTCTTCACTCTGCCATAAGGGTGGTGTCATCTGCATAGTTGAGGTTATTGATATTTCCCCCGGCAATCTTGATTCCAGCTTTTACACACTCAGTAAATGGTAGCATTTCCAGTCTCGAAGTCAGAGTCAGTCCTGATTCCTCTGCTTTTGAAAATGTACTATACATGATCCCCCCCAATTAATATAAACTCACAATGCAGCTGTCACTTCTTTAGTAATAACTCCACATGTTGATTTTTGTATCTTAATTGATCCTCTACTTCTCTATTTCCAAATTTAGAAAAAAGAAATTTACACTTGACTGTCTGAGTGCTATCTAAGAATCTAAATACCAATTTTGATATGTTATTCTTATATCAATATACTTTTTAATTTCCACATTTATGTCAATAATACTATAACTGTTTTCTTTAAGCAGTATCCTTAGGAGCAAGATATCACATTTAATTATTTTCTTCATTTCCTTTATTCACCTAGTCATTCAGGACAATCTGTTCTTCTTCCACAGCATCTCTTGGATAATTATTTACCTCCAGCCCTGCCATCTTGATCTGAGTTCCTATCACTATAACTGTCATGCAGAGAAATTTTTTTAATATATTTATCCCACTGAATTTGTGGTATATTCAAACACTAGATCAGTTTTGCAAGTTCACCACTTTCATTGATAACCATGCTGATATTAATTTCATAATATCTTAATGTATTCACTCAGAAAATTTCTTGCATTCAGTGGTATAAGCTTAAATTGTGGTGGTAGAAACGAAAATGACTTTTTGTTCATATTCCATTTGTCCAGCTCATTCAATGAGTTTGGTATCCTTGTTAAGTGTCTTTAAGTGATCAGTTTTGCAAGTTCACCACTTTCATTGATAACCATGCTGATATTAATTTCATAATATCTTAATGTATTCACTCAGAAAATTTCTTGCATTCAGTGGTATAAGCTTAAATTGTGGTGGTAGAAACGAAAATGACTTTTTGTTCATATTCCATTTGTCCAGCTCATTCAATGAGTTTGGTATCCTTGTTAAGTGTCTTTAAGTGGATAATATTTTGAAAACTTTCTGGCTTTTTTATTTTTGTGTGTGTTTTTGGAAGAGAACATAAATATACTTACTTAGTGTATCCCATTAAAGAGTGGAGATTCAGTGATTACATGTAACTAGAATACCTTTTTCCCAACTGTGTAACCAAATCTCTTTTCAAATTACTTTATATTTTTAAAATCTTAATATATTTTTTTCATATATAATTTTTAATCTAAGAAACTATAAGATATGATATAAGTTCTTTTGCCAAAAATCTATCAATTTTTTACTGATCAAAGGCTTTATATCTCCGAGAACCTAGTTCAAATACAACTTCCTCCTCAGGAAACTTTCTTCATACATTTATTTTTATATTTTTCTGAAAAGTTAAAAAAAATTCTATTTTCTCTATGTTTGGTGATATAGAGATAGCAACTTAACTTCTATGAGTTGAAACATTTTAGCTTTAAAAAAATTAGGGAGAATTGTTCAGAATTTTAAAAGGAATAATATATGTAATATATTTTTCATTAGATCTTCATGTGTAATATATATTTAAAAAGAATAGTAGCAGTTATTACTAATAGTGTATCATCTTTGCATTGTTGGATTAGATTTACCTGAAATAAAAAAAAAAAAAAAAAAAAAAACAACCAACAATGTGTTTTCTTTAGTGGTGAGTTCCCTTGTATTAGAATTATCCAGATAGATATTCAGTTCAATTTAGTTCAGTTCAGTCACTCAGTCATATCCGACTCTTTGTGACCCCATGAAATGCAGCACACCAGGCCTCCCTGTCCATCAGCAACTCCCAGAGTTCACTCAGACTCCTGTCTATCGAGTCAGTGATGCCATCCAGCCGTCTCATCCTCTGTTGTCCCCTTCTCCTCCTGCCCCCAATCCCTCCCAGCATCAGAGTCTTTTCCAATGAGTCAACTCTTTACATGAGGTGGCCAAATTATTAGAGTTTCAGCTTTAGCATTCCAAAGAACACCCAGGACTAAAGAGGAATAACATCCTTGAATTTTTTGAAGTAATAGGTAAATTCAAAAAATCTCTCTATGTATGCGACTTTCTCTCATTAATGTACATTTGGGACAAAGGTCAATATATTTTTTACTCAAAAGTGTGATGTCTTAGCTCATTCAGGCTGTTATAACAAAATACTATGGACTAGATAGCTTACAAACAATAAAAATTTATTTCTCACCACTCCAGAGCTGGAAATCCAAGATCAAGGCACTGGCAGATTCAGTGACTGGTGAAGCCTTCCTCCTGGTTCATAGATAACTATCTTTATGTACAATCTACATGATGGAAGGGGCAAGAGAGCTCTCTGGGGTCTCTTATAAGAGCACTAATCACATTCATGAGGACTCTACTTGCATGACCTAATCACTACCCAAAGACATCATCTCCTAATATCACACTGGGAGTTAGGATTTTAGCATCTGAGTTTTGGAGGGGTGGGGTCATAGATATTCAGTCTATAACGTGGGGTGTTCTGCAAATAATATTTACATATAATACTTTATTTCGCTGTCTTCTAAATATATTCTGAATATCTTGGAAAATGACTTTTTTAAAACTCAGAATAGAAGCTTTTTAGAAAACAACTGTTACCACACTACAAATATGAGTACAAGAGAGGCCTTAACAATTTTTAAATTAAAGAATGTGTTATAATTTTTAGATATTGACTGATAATTTATAAATTATTTCTTTCCTTAACAATGTGATATGCAATAAATACATTTTCATAAACTAAATTGTAATTTTGAAATATCATGATACAAATTATAGAATTGATGCTTTTGAACTGTGGTGTTGGAGAAGACTCTTGAGAGTCCCTTGGACTGCAAGGAGATCCAACCAGTCCATTCTGAAGGAGATCAGCCCTGGGATTTCTTTAGAAGGAATGATGCTAAAGCTGAAACTCCAGTACTTTGGTCACCTCATACAAAGAGTTGACTCATTGGAAAAGACTCTGATGCTGGGAGGGATTGGGGGCAGGAGGAGAAGGGGACGACCGAGGATGAGATGGCTGGATGGCATCACGGACTCGATGGGCATGAGTCTGAGTGAACTCTGGGTGTTGGTGATGGAGAGGGAGGCCTGGCATGCTGCGATTCATGGGGTCACAAAGAGTCAGACACGACTGAGCGACTGAACTGAACTGAACTGAACATTATAATTAATAATGTGTTTTACCCAGGTAATCATCACAAAAATTCAATCAGAGGTATCGATTCCTTTCAATAGATAAATCAGTTAGGATACAAAAGATGGATTATATAGGCTTATCAAGGACGCACAAGTAACAATGTGGATAGAATTCATATCCTTTACTTCTGATTGAAAGTCTATCATATCTGTACTGCTATAGGTAGAATATCACAGTTGCCTTCATGATGCTGCATTATATATGATGCAGGTAAGTCCTAATTATGCACTAAGAGTCCCTGAGTATCAACTTCTGTTTCTTATTCTTGGATCCTCAGGCTCCCTGGAAAGGTTTGTAAATCTTTAAAAAATTTCCCTTGAAATTTTTTCTGTGTGATCAACTTTGGGCCATTGTCAGACTTCTTAGCATACCTGAACCTCTTTTGGTGGATTAGAAAATGGCCCCTCAAAGGTCCATGCCATGTAGAGCCACCCAATATGGATGAGTCATGGTGGAGAGTTCTGACAAAATGTGGTCCACTGGAAAAGGGACTGGCAAACCACCTCAGTATTCTTCCCTTGAGAACCCTATAAGCAGTATGAAAAGGCAAAAAGATATGAAATTGAAAGATAAATTCCCCAGGTCAGTAGGTGTCCAATATGCTACTAGAGAAGAGTGGAGAAATAACTCCAGAAAGAATGAAGAGATGCAGCCAAAGCAAAAAAAATACCCAGTAATGGATCTGGCTGGTAACGGAAGTAAAGTCCAATGCTGTAAAGTGCAGTATTGCATAGGAACCTGGAATGTTAGATCCACAAATCAAAGAAAATTCAATTGAGTTCAGTTGCTCAGTCATGCCCGACTCCTTGCAACCCCATGGACTGCAGCATGCCAGCCTTCCCTGTCCATCACCAACTCCCAGAGCTTACTCTAACTCATGTACATCAAGTCAGTGATGCCATCCAACCATCTCATCCTCTGTCATTCCCTTCTCCTCCTGCCTTCAATCTTTCCCAGCATCAGGGTCTTTTCCAAGGAGTCAGTTCTTCATGTCAGGTGGCCAAAGTATTGACATTTCAGCTTCAGCATCAGTCCTTTCAATGAATCTTCAGGACTGATTTCCTTTAGGACTGACTGGTTTGATTTCCTTGCAGTCCAAGGAACTCTCAAGATTCTTCTCCAACACCACAGTTCAAAAGCATCAGGTATTTGGTGCTCGGCTTTCTTTATAATCCAACTCTCACATCCATATGTGACTACTAGAAAAACCATAGCTTTGACTATAGGGACCTTTGTCAGCAGAGTAATGTCTCTGCTTTTTAATATGCTGTTTAGGTTTGTCATAGCTTTCCTTCCAAGGAGCAGGTATCTCTTAATTTCATGGCTACAGTCACAATGTGCAGTGAATTTGGAGCCCCCAAAATAAAGTCTCTCACTGTTTCCATTGTTTCTCCATCTATTTGCCATGAAGTGATGGGACAAGATGAACTTATTTAAACCAACTTTTCTCTCTCCTTCTTCACTATCATCAAGAGGCTCTCTAGTTCCTCGTTTTCTGCCATAAGGGTGGTATCATCTGCATATCTGAGGTTATTGATCTCTCCCTGCAATTGTGATTCCAGATTGTGCTTCACGCAGCCTGGCATTTCGCATGAGGTACTCTTCATATGAGTTAAATAAGCAGGGTGATAGTATACAGTCTTGACGTACTTCTTTCCTGATTTGGAACCAGTTTGTTGTTCTATGTCTGATTCTAACTGTTACTTCTTGACCTGCATACAGATTTCTCAGGAGGCAGATGAGGTGGTCTGGTATTCCCATCTCTTTCAGAATTTTCCACAGTTTGTTGTGATCCACACAGTCAGAGGCTTTGATGTAGTCAATAAAGAAAATGCAGATGTTTTTCTGGAACTCTATTGCTTTTGCAATGTTCCAACAGATGTTGGGAATTTGATCTCTGGTTTCTCTGCCTTTTCCCAATCCAACTAGAACATCTGGAAGTTCACAGTTCATGTACTGTTGAAGCCTGGCTTGAAGAATTTTTAGCATTACTTTGATAGTGTGCGATATGAGTGCAATTGTGAGGTAGTTTGAACATTCTTTGGCATTGCCTTTCTTTCGGATTGGAATGAAAACTGACTTTTCCACTCCTGTGGCCACTTCTGAGTTTTACAATTTTGCTTGCATATTGAGTTCAGCACCTTAACAGCATCATCTTTTAGGATTTGAAATAGCTCATCTGGAATTCCATAACTTCCACTAGTTTTGTTCGTAGTGATGATGCTTCCTAAGGCACACTTGACTTTGCATTCCAAAACGTATGGCTCAAAGTAAATGATCACACCATAGCTCCTTGGAAGAAAAGCTATGACAAATCTGGAAACTGTGTTAAAAAGCAGAGACGTTACTTTGCTGAAAAAGGTCCAAAGTCAAAGCTACAGCTTTTTCAGCTATGAGAGTTGGACCATAAGGAAAGCTGAGCACCAAAGAATTGATGCTTTTGAACTGTGATGTTGGAGAAGACTCTTGAGAGTCCCTTGGACAGTATAGAGATCAAACCAATCAATCCTAAAGGAAATCAGTCTTGAATATTCATTGCAAGGCCTGATGTTGAAGCTGAAACTTCAATACCTTGGCCATCTGATGTGCAGAACTGACTCCTTGGAGAAACCCTGATGCTTGGAAGATTGAATGCAGGAAAAGAAGAGTACGACAGAGGGATGAGATGGTTGGATGGCATTATCAACTTGATGAACATAAGTTTGAGCAAGCTCTGGGATTTGGAGATCAACAAGGAAGCCTAACGTGTTACAATCCATTGGGTTGCAAAGAGTCGGACACAACTGAGTGACTGAACTGAACTGAACAAAATTTTCTGTCTATGTCCTAATCACCAGAACCTGAGAAGGTGTCATATATGACAAAGGGTCTTAGCAAATGTGAATAAATTATGGACGTTGAGATGGAATGGAAAGATTATTCTAGATTATCCAGGGTAAGTCCAATGGGTCCTTTTAGTGGAAAAGCAGAGGGTCAGTGTGAGAAGAAGGAAATATGGCTACTGAAACAGTGGTTGGAATGATTCATTACTATAGAAGGGCCATGACCCAAGGATCAGGACTGGTACTAGAAAATAGAAAGGGCAAAAAAATAAACCTCTTCAAGAGTCTCCAAACTGCCAGTGATTTGAACTTACCCTAGAGAAACTAACTTTGGACATCTGACTTACTGAACTATAATTTATGTTCTTTTAGCCACTGTATGTTTGTGGTAATTAGTCACAACAGTTGTAGGAAGTTAACACATTGCTTAAACTTTATATAACAATTTGTGTTTGTGTGGATTTATCTGAGAAATAAACTCAAAGACTTCAATTTCAATCTGAAAATAGCCTTTTGTTCAAACTGCTTAAGGAATATATCTTGGACTGTAAAGTGTCTGAGGTTTTTACCCTACTTCTTAAGCTAAAAATTTTCTGAGAGACAATGTAAGTCCTCTGGATCAGAGACAAAGGAATTTGTTACTCACAGCATAGCAGGCACCACAGTATCAGCACATTTGCATTGTTTTCCCTTGTCTGCAAGTCCCAGTGGGCGCAGATGGATGCTATTCATAACAGTGGGTTTGCATCACAAATGAGGAACTCGTATGAAAAGCCTAGCACTTTCTGAAAGAAACAGCAAACATTGTAGCTAGTTGCAACAAACCAGTTCCCTACCCACTGGGAGCAAGTCATTGTATGGCAGTCATGCTGTTGTTCCCTTGGTTTAATTACTGGCCCTTGTGACTAGCTATAGGAACTGCTAGGTAACAGGAGAAAGGATGTCCTAAGGGACGTACTGTTCACATCATTTTTTTTTTTTTTTTGTAGTTAATGAGAAGTTTAAGTAATATTTTACTGTAAAGCTTAATATATGATTTCATCCTTTTAATTTTATGCCCACATATATATTAGATGGAATAAATGCATATTGAGAAGTATTTTAATAGTGACCATGTTCTTAACTGGGGCTTCCCAAGTGGCGCTAGTGATAAAGAACCTGTCTGGCATAAGACACAAGATACCCCATTTGGATCCCTGGGTTGGGGAGATCCCCTGGAGGAAGGCATGGATTCCCACTCCAGAATTCTTGCCTGGAGAATCCTATGCACAGAGGAGCATGGTGGAGTACAGTCCATAGGTTTGCAAAGAGTTGGACATGACTGAAGCAACTTAGCATGCATGCACATATTCTTAATTACTTATCATTTCCAGCAAGATAATATTCCATTTGGATTCCATCTGAAATCACAGATTTCAGTAAATACGTTCAAATACATACAAGTTTTTTTCCATGCTTATCAGTGATCTCTTGAGTATCTTCACTCATGTCCATACGTCCATCTGTTCAGGAAACCCTGTGTGTGCTCACAAGAGTAGTTTTCTACAGTGCTGCAGGTATTAAAATCAAGAGACTTGAGAGGTAATCTACTGAAGGCTATAGATGATAGCTATGATATAACATTCTCTAGGAATCATTGCTTTTCCTATAATAAAATTACCATTTTTACAACTGAATACATGTATTTACTCTTGTAAGGCAAAACAACATAAAGAGAAGACTATGTAATTTTAGGGAAATTTTATCACAAAATGCATGTCTAGCTTTTACTAAAATAGATTATAATCATTGTTATGTGTCTTCAAATGATGATAAATCAAAGATAAGTGAAATTTTTAAAAAGGGAAAAAGAGTATTGATAAGCTAGCTTCACTCAACTCTGGTGTGAGTTACAATACTCCAAAATAAATGTATTCAAACTTTTACAGCCCTTATTTGAAATGATGATTCAGCAGATATCAATGATTATTATTACATTTTTAGTCAAGTTTTCCAGAGTTTAAAGTTCTCTGATTTACCTCTTTGTTTCAAGAGAACTTGATGTGTTTTCCTGAATGTTGGGTCACCATGGACTGGGACTTGACAGCCACTGGGAACATGTGAAAGCAAAATATAAGCTAATTGAGATAGGCAAGTTCCTCCAGAATTTGTTGAGTCAAAAAATGTATATTTTCCATAGATTTATAGGTAAGACCATAAGATAGAAAGCTAGAATGGGATTGTTTACTGTTTTGTTCAAAAGTCCATGAGAGAAGTGGAGAAACTCCAGCATCAAGAGACTGGTAGTGAATGCTGAATTATCAGGGACTGAAAAAACACCCAAGAGAGAAATGCATGTGCCCTAAGTAAGAGTAAGAGATGTCCAGAGTTGGGAATTTCTGAACAACCCTGAGAAAGAAACTGTTACAACTACCAGTCATTTGGTCTATATCTTTTTGTGCAGTGGTGTGCCTTGTGACCTCACTTCTCTGACACATCTAAAAGGAACTACTGGTTTTTCAGTTTGTTTGGTGTTTTACATTTTGTTAGGCTAGAATGGTGATTTCTAAACTTCTTACACACTGAACTAAAACCTGAGGTTTGCATATGTATTTTATAATTTTCAATTGTAATGTCATAGAGTCAGTTGAATATTTTGGCTCTTGAATTCCAACAGAAGATTTCTGATACATGATATAAATTTAGGGATGTCCAGTACGTAGAGGTGGCACTATGGGTAAAGAATCTGCCTGCCAATGCAGGAAACATAAGAGAGAAGGGTTCAAACCCTGGGCTGGGAAGATCCCCTGGAGAAGGAAATGGTAACCCACTCCAGTAATCTTGCCTAGAAAGTCCCATGGACAGGGGAGCCTGGCAGGCTATAGTCCACAGGGTCGCAGAGTTGGACATGACTGAAATGACTGAAGCGACTTAGCACAGCACATAAATGCTAATCCTTATATTAGATATCAAATTTCTTGATTTCTAATTTATAAGTGGGTCAGCACTTTATTTGAAAATTTTTCTTATTGACTGCTATATAATAGGGTTATTGACATATTCTTCAGCATGAATGACAAACAGTAGATTCCAGTTAAAGGCAAAAATTACATTGGCATTTGAGTCATGGAAGGTAGAGAGATACAAAAGAGAAAGAATTATCTTGACAGGTGGTGATAACTCTTATGCAGTAGCCCCAAAACAGGGCTAGTTTTCAGAAGTCTGTTAATACCCAAGGTAGGAGCCAGATTTGGTTAAGGTTACTGTTAGCTGCCCAATGTCACCCATTAATGCTCCTGACTAAAGAGCCAGAACTAGATGTCAGATATGCTTAATTATATTCCTTGACTGCATTAAGAGGCAGCAGGTCAATACCTGAATAAGATTTAGCAAAAACCGATGACAATGTGCATGTATAATGTTGCACTGTGAAATTCATATACACCCTTGAATATAAAAAAGGCACATTTACATCCGTCCCCTCTCTTGGCTCTGACAGAATCTGTATCTAATTAGTATCCACATTTAGCAGAAGAAGAACTTGAGGCTAAGTGTGGTTAGAGACATCCCCAGTGTCAAGCAAAATGTAAGTGGTGGAGGTGGAACTAGTCGTTTCACTCAAAAATCTCATGTTCTTTCTGCTTTTTGCTAGGCTGAAATAGAACACATGAATTTATTCTTAACACACAAGCTTATTTGTCACAAATATTATAATTTGGGTTGAGAAACCATGATTGAAAGAAAGTATAAATTCAGATGGAAGAGCTAAAAAACATCTTTTTTTATTTGGATTCATGGTAATGTGTTTTCTTATAAAGAGGTGCACATATGCTGGGGTATTGTAATCAGAATACCCACTGGAATTCACACACTCATTAAACTCCTCAAGCAGAGAGCAATATAAACTAACACAGTGGAAATAAGGTCAGTGAACATAATGAGTGAAACACCTTACAAAGGGAAATTGGTGTGTAGCCTTGAAATCCTTGTTTTCTACAGTTTGAAAAAATGTGACTAGCTGCTTGTTTAAATTACTGCCATGTAGCTGTGGTCATGCCATTTGAAAGTAGAGAGATACACAACTGGATGAGTTATTAGGAGTCACAGCTGTGTCAAGAGTTTGTTCAGTGTTACCCATTGCCCAATTGTTAGCAGTTTTCTTTAGAGGTAGGACTTGAATATGGTGAACTCTGTGTCTAAGACTTATAAATAGAAGGACATTATGTGGTAAAGTGTAGGTATAACACAATAGGAAAAGTACTTGAGATCTGTAAAGTGTTGTGTCAGTGAAAGTCATTTTTAGCTTTATTTTAAGCTTTTTTTTTTTTTTTTTTTGGCAAGGGGGCCACACCACGTGCCATATAGGATCTTTGTGCCAGTGGAAATCGAAACTGTGCTCCCTGCAGTGGAAACAGGGACTCAACCACTGGACCACCAGGGGAGTCCTGTGAAAGTCATTTTTATTCATTAATATTTTTACTCTTCCACAAATTTTCTTAGACAGCTATTAGAAGTCAGAGACTCTGTGCATGGGTGCATGCTCAGTTGCTAAGCCGTGTCCGACTCTTTGCAACCCTATTGATTCTAGCCCATGAGGCCCCTCTGTCCGTGGGATTCTCCAGGCAAGAATACTGGAGTGGGTTACCATTTCCTACTCCCTGGGGGTCTTACTGACCCCAGGGTTTGAACCTATGTCTCCTGCATGACAGGCAGATTCTTTACTACTGAGCCACTAGGGAAGCCCCAGAGACTCTGGTATCTCTGAAGAAAGAAAATGCATGAAATGTGGTGCCTGCTTTCAAAGAGTCTATTGGGTGAAACAGAGAAAAATTGCACAAGAGTTTGATAAATACTTTGATAGTGATATGAAAAACATTTTGCAATCACATGCAGACCTCTTCTAAGGGAGATAAGAGTGTCTTTCCTGAAGAGACACCATTTGAAATGAAGGGAGGAGACTGATAGGACTTGGAAGGACTGGAAGAAAGGGAAATTGTATAAAGGTGAGCAATAGCAAAAGGGTATATTTTTGTGTGCTCAGTCACTCAGTAGAGTAATGAAATATCATTGTGTGTGCAAAGGCGAATGGCATCACTCTGATTGTAATATGGGCTGTGAGACTGTTGATGAATATGGAGAAGTATGTGGCAAACAGACTGCAAAATTTGTGCTTTCTCTCATAAGCAAGGGAAGCTTACTTAGGCCTACCAGCAGGGGAACTTTGTAATAGTCTTTGTTCTTCTCTGATAACTGGAGGAAATAAGGAACATATAAGGGGTAGGGAAGATTAGTGGCAATGTGGTTAATTTTTAAAATCAAGCTATATGAATTTTCTTATTGGAAGTACTCTAAAATAAACTCCCCAAATAGGTTGCTTTACTTTCTTCAATTATACCTAATACAACAAATAATATGGGCTTCCTAGGTGGCACTAGTGGTAAAGAGCCCACCTTTCAGTTGTCCTTGGGCTGGGAAGATCCTCTGGGAGAGGACATGGTAACCTATTCCAGTATCCTTGCCTGGAGAATCCCATGGACAGAGGAGCCTGGTGGGCTACAGTCCATAGAGTCACAAAGAGTTGGATGCAACTGAAGTGACTTAGAATGCACACATAGCAAATAATATAGCTTGGTAGCAATGGAAAAACAGATGGTTTTTCTTGAGACTCAGGTGTCTTATCTACAAATGGGAACTTTATATGTTCTCTATGAGTCTATATGTTTTAATATTTTATAAGGTACTGTTACCTAGGGGTGTTTCACACATGATCACAGGTTCATTTGTGATATTGTTAGTGGTATCCTGGAAAAAACAAATTTTGATGGAGGCATGCACTTAAGGTTTTTCTTTCTAGGTGGTGAAATGGTAAAGAATTCACTTTCCAATGTAGGAGACTCAGGAGATGTGGGTTCAATCCCTGGTTTAGGAATATCTCATTGAGGAGAAAAAGGCACTCCACTCCATCCAGTATTCTTGCCAGAAAAATCTCATGGACAGAGGAGTCTGGTGAGCTGCACTCCATGGGGTCACAAAGAGTTGGACTGAGCACACCAGTATGTGAGTTGGGTGCAATGGGAGAAGCTAACACTTTCTTACCCTGTCTTGAAATTTATGAGGGAAACAAATAGAGAATGAAATACAACTTCTGTTTTGGGAAACTCATATCTTAATAAAAAGAAATGAAACTACTGGCTTTCAGTCAAATACTAGGATCTTCTTTCAAGCTGGTTTTCCTTGATGATGATTTCTGGTGGCATTTTCCAGTCACATTTACATTTGACATAGTACAATAGAAAAGAAGTTTGGATTAGAATATAGGAGTTTAGATTCTAGACATTTTTGCCTCCTGGCAGGAGTCTGGGATCAAGATTGCCAGGAGAAATATCAATAACCTCAAATATGCTGATGATACCAACCTTATGGCAGAAAGTGAGGAGGAGCTAAAAAGCCTCTTGAAAGTGAAGGAGGAAAGCGAAAAAGTTGGCTTAAAGTTCAACACTGAGAAAACGAAGATCATGGCATCCGGTCCCATCACTTCATGGGACATAGATGGGGAAACAGTGGAAACAGTGTCAGACTTTATTTTTTTGGGCTCCAAAATCACTGCAGATGGTGACTGCAGCCATGAAATTAAAAGACGCTTACTCCTTGGAAGATAAGTTATGACCAACCTGGATAGTATATTCAAAAGCAGAGACATTACTTTGCCGACTGAGGTCCGCCTAGTCTAGGCTATGGTTTTTCCTGTGGTCACGTATGGATGTGAAAGCTGGACTGTGAAGAAAGCTGAGTGCCGAAGAATCGATGCTTTTGAACTGTGGTGTTGGAGAAGACTCTTGAGAGTCCCTTGGACTGCAAGGAGATCCAACCAGTCCATTCTGAAGGAGATCAACCCTGGGATTTCTTTGGAAGGAATGATGCTAAAGCTGAAACTCCAGTACTTTGGCCACCTCATGCAAAGAGTTGACTCATTGGAAAACATTCTGATGCTGGGAGGGATTGGGGGCAGGAGGAGAAGGGGATGACCGAGGATGAGCTGGCTGGATGGCATCACGGACTCGAAGGACGTGAGTCTGAGTGAACTCCGGGAGTTGGTGATGGATAGGGAGGCCTGGCATGCTGCGATTCATGGGGTCGCAAAGAGTCGGACACGACTGAGCGACTGAACTGAAATGAACTGAAGCAGGAGTCTGTTTTAGGTGATTTTTAATCATTGTATTTCATTACTCTATACCTCAATTTGTTCACTGATGATACAGGAATGATATCAGACATAACTAAAATATGAATGTTTTTGTGACTATATTTTGAGAAAAGGTATTTATATATGTTTAAAGTGCTTTTTATTATTGGTAAAATTGTTATTTCTACTGGTACTTCTCCCTTGGGGAATTTCAAAACATAATGGAATTTTAGGAAGTTACAGCACAAAGAAATGCAATAGGCATAATCAGCTCTCACAAGGATTTCCAGTGCTTCTCATCTTGCCCCCACATGCCTCCTTGAATAAGCATGGCTGTGTGACAAGCTGTGACCCAAGACATGTATGGGGAAAGAGTCACATATCACTTCCATGTTTTAAAGGAAACCAAAGCTGAACAATTGTAGAAGTGGTAAAAACAGATCTTATACGAGCCCTATTACTATGGAGAAAAAAAAAAAAGATCTCAGAATGTAACTAGGAAGAGTTTCAAGTCACCAGGAAAAATGTGAGGATTTAGAGTTAAGGAGCAGGGCTGGTGGTAGTGGAAGGTCAGTGGATAGAAAATTACTAAAAAGATAGACAAATTCTTGCCAAACTGACCTAAAAGAAGTTTTGCGAAAGTCAAGAAAAGGTGATCAAGTATTACCTGGGGGAATTAGTCTGTTTGCTCTGCTGCTGCTAAGTCACTTCAGTCATGTCCAACTCTGTGCAACCCCATAGACTGGAGCCAACAAAATGTCATAGAATGAGTCGCTTATTATTGTTTTCAGTCACTCAGTTGTGTCCACTCTTTGCAGCACCATGAACTGCAGCATGTCAGTCTTCCCTGTCCTCCACCGTCTTCCTGAGCTTGTTCAAACTCATGTCTACTGAGTCAGTTTTGCCATCCAACCATCTCATCCTCTGTGGTCCCCTTCTCTTTCTGCCTTCAATCTTTCCCAGCATCAGAGTCTTTTCTAATGAGACAGCTCTTCACATCACCTGGCTGAAGTATTGGAGCTTGAGCTTTGGTATCAGTCCTTCCAATGAATATTCAGGATTGATTTCCTCTAGGATTGACTGGTTTGATCTCCTTGCAGTCCAAGGTACTCTCAATAGTCTTCTCCAAAACCACAGTTTGAAAGCATCAATTGTTTGGCGCTCAGCCTTCTTTATGGCCCAGACTCTCACATCCATACATGACTACTGGAAAAAAAACACAGTTTTGACTATTTAGACCTTAGTTGGCAAAGTAATGTTTCTGCTTTTTAATATTCTATTTATGTTGGTCATAGCTTTACTTCCAAGAAGAAACTATTATTTAATTTCATGGCTACAGACACCATCTGCAGTGATTTTGGAGTGCAAGAAAACAAAGTCTGTCCCTGTTTCCATTGTTTCCTCATCTCTTTGCCATGAAGTGATAGGACTGATGCCATAATCTTTTTTTTTTTTTCTTTTTCTTTAAATGTTGAGTTTTAAACCAGCTATTTTACTCTCCTCTTTCAGTTTCATCAAGAGCCTCTTTAGTTTCTCTTCACTTTCTGCCATAAGTGTGGTGTCATCTTCATATCTGAGGTTATTGATATTTCCTCCAGAAGGCTTGATTCCAGTTTGTGCTTCATGCAGCCTGGCATTTCACATGATGTACTCTGCATATAAATTAAATAAGAAGGGTAACTATATACAGCCTTGAAGTACTGCTTTCCCAAATTGGAACCAGTCCATTGTTCCATATCCAGTTCTAACTCTTGTTTCTTGACCTGCATACAGATTTCTCAGGAGGCAGGTAAGGTGGTCTGATATTCTCATCTCTTTAAGAATTTTCCACAGATTGTTGTGATCCACACAAAGGCATTAGCATAGTTAGTGAAGCAGAAGTAGATGTTTTTCTGGAACCCTCTTGCTTTTTCTATATCCAACAAATGTTGGCAGTTTGATCTCTGGTTTCCCTGCCTTTTCTAAATCTAGCTTGGTGAAGGTGAAGTCGCTCAGTCGTGTCCGACTCTTTGCGACCCCGTGGACTGTAACCTACTAGGCTTCTCCGTCCATGGGATTCTCCAGGCATGAATACTGGAGTGGATTGCCATTTCCTTCTCCAGGGGATCTTCCTGACCCAGGGATCGAACCCGGGCCTCCCACATTGAAGGCAGACGCTTTAACCTCTGAGCCACCAGGGAAAATTCTCAGTTCACACAACTGTTGAAATTTAGCTTGGAGAATTTTGAGCATTACTTTGCTAGCATGTGAAATCAGTACAATTGTGCAGTAGTTTGAACATTTTTTGGCATTTCTTTCTTTGGGATTGGAATGGAAACTGACTTTTCCAGTCCTGTGGCCACCGCTAAGTTTCCAATTTTGCTGACATATTAAGTGCAGCACTTTCACAGAATCATCTTTTAAGATTTGAAATAGCTTAGATGGAATTCCATAACCTGTACTAGCTTTCTTCGTAGTGATGCTTCCTAAGGCCCACTTGACTTTGTATTCCATGATGTCTGGCTCTAGGTGAGTGATCACACCATCGTGGTTATCTGGGTCATGAACATCTTTTTTGTATAGTTCTTCTGTGTATTCTTGCCACCTCTTCTCAATATCTTCTGCTTCTGTTAGGTCCATATGGTTTCTGTCCTTTATTTTGAGTAGCTTATGAACAAAAGCAATTTATTTCTCACAGTTCTGAAGGCTTTTTGCTCCTAGATCATGGAGCCTGCAGATTAAGCATCTGGCAGCTTCTGCTCTCTGTTTCATAGAAGGCCCTCTCTTGCTGTAACTTCATCGTGATGGGAGGAGCAAGAAATTTCTCTGAAATCTGAGCACTAACCCCATTTCTGAGTGCTTCACTATCATGACCTACTCACCTCCCAAAGGTTCCACCTCCTAATACTGTCCCTTTGAAGCCAAATAGGAGCCAGCAGATTCCAACATAGAAATCTTTCAGTTCAGTTCAGTTCAGTCGCTCAGTCGTGTCCGACTCTTTGCGACCCCATGAATCACAGCATGCCAGGCCTCCCTGTTCATCACCATCTCCTGTAGTTCAAATATTCAGTCTATAGTAGTGAGAGATGAAGAATTTGATCAGTTATTGACGGTGGGAGATTCTCATTAAACTGACTCAGCTAGATTCTTGCTACAACTGAGCTCTTGAAGATAAGGCCCAAGGACAGCACTTGTTTAAAAGTGATCTCAGAGGTATCTTTCTAGGGCTTGGTTGAGGAGACAGTCTTTGTCAGGTCCAAAGCCTATACTTGCTTACGAACAATCGTTCTGTATTTTCTTGAGCATCCAAGAAACCCACATGTTTCCAGATCCTACAGTAACAGCAGCCTTATTCTCAGTCACTAAATAAGTGCATGAAAGACAGTGGCTGTAGAGAGTTGCTTGGATCTTCAGATTCTGAGCGTAAAAAAAAAAAGTGACTGATTTTTTTTTCCCCATTATACCAGTGTAGTCTTGCTGATCTTAGTGAAATCAGAACCCTTTGTGATTGTGTTTAGTTTATCTGACTTTGCAAGTAAGAAGTTGATTTCTTGAAATTTTAAATAACTTGTGTAAGCTCACACATCTTCTTGGGAGCAAATCTATAACCAGAGACACTGTCTATCTACTCTACTGGTTTTTCATTATAAAACAGATAATACCATTATTAAAGAGGGTAATGCCTTCTTTAACACAGATTTTTCATGGTTTCAAGTGAATTTGTTGCTGTTGTTAGAGGCATGCATTATGTTTTTAAAGACAGAAAAATATATGCCATTTAATATATTTTTAAAATAAATAGAATTCTTTCAACCTCGATTTTCCAAGAAACCATATTCCAGGGAAAATATTTCTCTTGTATTTCTAAAAGGCCAAATGAGTATCAGACTTTCTCATTGGGCTCATTCACATAACCAAAATTAAAAACATACAAGAACTAAGTGTGCCATATTATTTGACAGGCATCAAGTAAGGATATTAGTGATTCAATATTAAAGTTGGAGAAAACAATATATTTAACTGCAATAAATTCTCTGAAAAAGATTGCAAATGTAGAGCTACAAAACTAGTAATAATGTCTTTAATAAATTTCTAAAATTAATATTTTCATGTATGTCAATGTCAAAAAAAGTAAATTATTTTCATTTTGAATAAAATCTCATATTGTTATCATAAAATTTAATATTGTTATCATAACTTTAATTTTTTTCTTTGTTTTATGAAAACTTCAAGGAAACCAGCACTTTAGCTTGTTTAGGAACTAAAATAAAATCCTCACAGTTGCAAACTTTAAAGTAAAATTTGCTATTATTGCCCTTTTTTAATAAACCTTGACAAATGTCTTCCTGCTAATATTAATCAGTAATAATACAGAATTATATACTTATAATTTTGATATATGCATAAATGGAAGTAAAAAAAAAAAAGCATGCACTCATATGACATTTTAACCTACCAGGTTTTAATAAATACATACCCATATGTGGCTTCTTTGGAAAATAAAAAGGTCAAAAATCCTCTAAGTATTCCTTGAATAATAAAAACTATGGGTACTTATTTGTTTTATGATACCAATGATAACTCTTATTATTTTAAAATTCAATATGTTACAAACAGTTGGAACCTTCTTTTATTACAATATTTAGTTTTGTTTGGGAAGGTGAGTCTAGAAACTTGGGCTCAAATATAGTACGTATATAAGCAAAGAATGTGTGCTCTGAGTCACAGCTGGAAGAAATACTTTACCAAATCAGTTTATCTAAGTATCTACCTCAGTATTCTTGCCTTGAGAACCCCATGAACAGTATGAAAAGGCAAAATGATAGGACACTGAAAGATGAACTCCCCAGGTCAGAAGATGCCCAATATGCTACTGGAGATCAGTGGAGAAATAACTCCAGAAAGGGATGGAGCTAAAGCAAGAACAACACCCAGTTGTGGATGGGACTGGTGATAGAAGCAAGGTCCTGTGCTGTAAAGAGCAATACTGCATAGGAACCTGGAATGTTAGGTCCATGAATCAAGACAAATTGGAAGTGATCAAAGAGGAGATGGCAAGAGTGAACATCGACATTCTAGGGATCAGTGAACTAAGATGGACTGGAATGGGAGAATTTAACTCAGATGACCATTATATTTACTACTGTGAGCAGGAATCCCTCAGAAGAAATGGAGTAGCCATCATGGTCAACAAAAGAGTCCAAAATGCAATACTTGGATGCAGTCTCAAAAATGACAGAATGATCTCTGTTTGTTTCCAGGGTAAACCATTCAATATCACAGTAATCCAAGTCTATGTCCTGACCAGTAATGCTGAAGAAGCTGAAGTTGAATGGTTCTATGAACACCTACAAGACCTTCTAGAACCAACACCCCCAAAAGATGCCCTTTTCATTATAGGGGACTGGAATGCAAAAGAAGGAAATCAAGAAACACCTGGAGTAACCGGCAAATTTAGCCTTGGAGTATGGAATGAACCAGGACAAAGGCTAATAGAGTTCTGCCAAGAGAACCCACTAGTCATAGCAAACACCCTCTTCCAACAACACAAGTGAAGACTCTACACATGGACATCACCAAATGGTCAACACTGAAACCAAATTGATTATATTCTTTACAGCCAAGGATGGAGAACCTCTACAGTCAGCAAAAACAAGATCAGGAGCTGACTGTGTCTTAGACCATGAACTCCTTATTGCCAAATTCAGACTTAAAGAAAGTGGGGAAAACCACTAGACTATTCAGGTATGAACTAAATTAAATCCCTTATGACTATACAGTGGAATGAAAAATAGATTTAAGGGACTAAATCTGATAGAGTGCCTGATGAACTATGGACAGAGGTTTGTGACATTGTATAGGAGACAGGAATCAAGACCATCCCAAAGAAAAAATAAAAATGAAAAAAGCAAAGTGACTATCTGAGAGGCCTTACAAATCGGTGGGAAACGAAGAGATGCAAAAAGCAAAGGAGAACAGGAGAGATGTACCCATTTGAATTCAGAGTTCTAAAGAATAGCAAGGAGAGATAAAAAAGCCTTCCTCAGTGATCAATGCAAAGAAATAGAGGAAAACAATAGAGTGAGAAAGACTAGAGATCTCTTCAAGAAAATTAGAAATACCAAGGGAATATTTCATGTAAAGATGGGCACAGTAAAGGACAGAAATGGTATGGACCTAACAGAAAGAGAAGATATTAAGAAGAGGTGGCAAGAATACATGGAAGAGACTGTATAAAAAAGATCTTTGTCACCCAGATAATCACAATGATGTGATCACTCACACTCACCTAGAGCCATACATCCTGTAATGTGAAGTCAAGTGTGCCTTAGGAAGCATCACTATGAACAAAACTAGTGGAGGTGATGGAATTCCAGTTGAGCTATTTCAAATCATAAAAGATGATGCTGTGAAAGTACTGCACTCAATATGCTCACAAATCACAAAAACTCAGTAGTGGCCGCAGGACTGGAAAAGGTCAGTTTTCATTCCAGTCCCAAAGATGGGCAATGCCAAATAATGATCAAAATACCACACAATTGCACTCATCTCATATGCTAGTAAAGTAATCCTCAAAATTCTCCAAGCCAGGCTTCAACAATTGAACTATAAACTTCCAGGTGTTCAAACTGGTTTTAGAAAAGGGAGGGGAACCTATTCAAATTGCCAACATCTGCTGGATCATCAAAAAAGCAAGAGAGTTCCAGAAAAACATCTATTTCTGCTTTATTGATTATTCCAAAGCCTTTGTGTGGATCACAATAAACTGGAAAATTCTGAAAGCGATGGAAATACCAGACCACCTGACCTGCCTTTTGAGGAACCTGTATGCAGGTCAGGAAGCAACAATTAGAACTGGACATGGAACAACAGACTGGTTCTAAATAGGAAAAGGAGTACATCAAGGCTGTATATTGTCACCGTGCTTATTTAACTTCTATGCAGAGTACATTACGAAAAATGTTGGGCTGGAAGAAGCACAAGCTGGAATCAAGATTGCCAGGAGAAATGTCAATAACCTCAGATATGCAGATGACACCATCCTTATGGCAGAAAATGAAGAAGAACTAAAGAGCCACATGATGAACATGAGAGGAGAGTGAAGAAGTTGGCTTATAGCTCAACATTCAGAAAACTAAGACCATGGCATCCTATACCATCACTTCATTGCAAATAGTTGGGCAAACAGTGGAAACAGTAGCTGACTTTATTTTTCTGGCTCCAAAAACACTGCAGATGGTGATTGCAGCCATGAAGTTAAAATAGACGCTTATTCCTTGGAAGGAAAGTTATGACCAACCTAGACAGCATATTAAAAAGCAAAGATATTACTTTGCCAACAAAGGTCTGTCTAGTCAAGGCTATAGTTTTTCCAGTAGTCATGTGTAGATGTGAGAGTTAGACTATAAAGAAAGCTGAGAACCAAAGAATTGATGTTTTTGAACTGTGAAGCTGGTGGACTCTTGAGATCCACTTGGACTGCAGGGAAATCCAACCAGTCCATCCTAAGGGAGATCAGTCCTGGGTGTTCATTGGAAGGACTGATGCTGAAGCTGAAACTCCATTACTTCCTTATGCGAAGAGCTGACTCATTGGAAAAGACCCTGATCCTGGGAAAGATTGAGGGAAGGAGGAGAAGGGGATGACAAAGGATGAGATAGTTGGATGGTGTCACCGATTCAATGGACATAGGTTTGAGTAGACTGTGGGAGTTGGTGATGGACAGGGTGGCCTGGAGTGCTGCGGTTCATGGGGTCACAAGAGTCAGACACAACTTAGCAACTGAACTGAACTTTACTTCTCCTATCCAAATTTCAAAATTAAAGTAAAGTATATTTAGATTGTTTTACCAAGCCAAATTAAGTATTTCAGATTGCTGAAATACCAGAAAGATAACAAATCTGTTATCTGTCATCTATTTTCTGCTTACCTTTATTTCTCTCTGTCATATCAGTATATTTATATTTTCTTTTTATTTTTTTTAACTGTCGTTTACATTTGGACTATGTTATTATTAGATGTGGCTATTTTTCCTTTTGAAGCTACTATAATAATTTCCTATAGAGCTCTTTGCTTTGACACTTGAACTCTTAAAAAGCGGTGGTATGTCATATGTAATCATACTCAGAATATGTGAGAAATTCCCAGGCCATGGAAGCTAAAGTACGTACTTTATGAAGTATTATTTCTCAGAAGAGCAACATCAAAAATCAATAATGCATAAACTAATAAATCTAAATCCTATTTTAGCATAATTCTCCTAGAGACCATCACTGAGATTCCTTATACAAATTTTGCAAGCAATATATTAAGACCAACTAGTTACTAAAGTTGTATGTTTCTTTAACTTGGCAGAAAATATTCCAGAGTTAAAATTTCTATTGAAAATGTCATTCTGAAGAAGGGGTTATGATGTCTTAAGTGATTTTAGTGTCCCTCTGGATCTGCTTCTAATGATACCTCATTTACTTAGCTCTCTGAATAATCAAGCTACATCATAACAGGCAGCTAACTTAAACACAAGAAAAGAGACTGGCACAGTTCTTGGGGAATGGAACAGATCTGGCAGTCAACAGGTTAAGGGAGTGTAAGGAGTAGTGTTTTTCTCTCCTCAGTGTAACTACTATATAGCACCAGGAAAGGCTATTTAGAAACCTAAGTAGGTCAGAATAGGCTTGCAGACATACAGCAGAGGGGAAGGCTGATTTCCACAACTCAAGCAGTTGGTGAACCTCCTAAAGAGAAGTGGGTCAGTTGATGATGGAGAGTCCCGAATTAAGAGTTCTTTCCCTGGATTCTCATCTCTAATATTCAATACTGTCATTGCCTCAGAGCGGCAAGGAAACATCATTCACTTCATTCACTTTAATATTTTCATTATTTCTAACTCATGTAGTTATATTGCACATCACACCATGGAAGATACTCACTCTGTCGATAGTGAAAGCAAGCATGCTTGATGATTCTGGTAAAGCAAATTATTGGCAATAAATAATTCTGTGTAAAGTAAAACATAATGTGTTTAGAATCAGACTTTCCTTTGAATTGAGAATTTTCCACAAGTGGAACTTCAGAAGAGTTTACTTAAAATCTCTGTGCCCCATTTCTACCTCTGGAAAGTAGATCTAATAAGAATTCCCTAAGTTTTCCCATGAGGGGCAAATGGGAAACTGTCTGAGGAAAAATGCTGTGCAAAGTCTCATTATTTTTATTATGTTATCTAGTAAATGTAACAGTCAATATACACTAAAAATAACTGGTGGCCTCCTTTTTGCATTGAATGAATGCTTGTAAATCTGGGCTAAAGTAGAACTGTTTTCCCTATTTTGGTGAACAGAATTCTAAAAATGATCCTCAATGACCTTGGTCTTGAATAATATCTTACCCTTAGGATGTAACTGGAACTGGTAAATATGATGAGATTTCACTCCTGTGATATGTTATATTATATTGAATTGACCACAAGATAGAGAAAATATCTAGGCAGGATTGAGATAGTTGTGTAAGTCCCTTAAAAGCAGATAATATTTTCCAGCTGATGATAGAACAGGTAGGTAAAGATAGAAGACAAATGGTAAAACATTGATAAATAATGAGTTCCTCTAAATACCTCTCACTCATATTCCTCTTTATTGTAACAGTGCAAAGTTCTTCACTAGCCAAAAAATTCCTAAGTCTCACTCATCTAACCAGATCAAAGACTATTGTAAAACAAATAGAGAGCTAGTAAAGAGCAGTGTGAGGTCTAGTGTGTTATACACCTCCTGAAGAAGCCCAAGCTGGAATCGAGATTGCCAGGAGAAATATCAATAACCTCAGATATGCAGATGACACCACTCTTATGGCAGAAAGTGAAGAGGAACTAAAAAGTCTCTTGATGAAAGTTAAAGAGGAGAGTGAAAAAGTTGGCTTAAAGTTCAACATTTAGAAAACTAAGATCATGGGATCTGGTCCTATCACTTCATGGGAAATAGCTGGAGAAACAGTGGAAACAGGGTCAGACTTTAATTTTTTGGGCTCCAAAATCACTGCAGATGGTGACTGCAGTCATGAAATTAAAAGACGCTTACTCCTTGGAAGAAAAGTTATAACCAACCTAGATAGCATATTGAAAAGCAAAGACATTACTTTGCCAACAAAGGTCCGTCTAGTCAAGGCTATGGTTTTTCCAGTGGTCATATATGGGTGTGAGAGTTGGACTGTGAAGAAAGCTGAGCACTGAAGAATTGATGCTTTTGAACTATGATGTTGGAGACGACTCTTGAGAGTCCTTTGGACTCCAAGAAGATCCAACCAATCCATTCTAAAGGAGATCAGCCCTGGGTGATCTTTGGAAGGAATGATGCTAAAGCTGAAACTCCAGTACTTTGGCCACCTCATGCGAAGAGTTGACTCATTGGAAAAGACTCTGATGCTGGGAGGGATTGGGGGCAGGAGGAGAAGGGGACAACAGAGGATGAGATGGCTGGATGGCATCACGGACTCGATGGACGTGAGTCTGAGTGAACTCCGGGAGTTGGTGATGAACAGGGAGGCCTGGTGTGCTGCGATTCATGGGGTCGCAAAGAGTCGGACACTACTGAGTGACTGAACTGAACTGAAGAATTCTTTTGTCATCTTACCTTTAGATTTATTGATTTTTCAAGTGTTTTTCCCATTTGGGATTTAGCTTTGATACAGTTTTGTTATATGCTTGACAACTGCCTTTTCCACTCTCTGTAACTCTCCCATCTTTTTTATTTCAAACCTTTCTTTTCATTTTTCAATTAAATTCCGAGTGTGTTGGATTTCTCTTTTATGTCCAATCCCACAACCTTACTTTGTTATTTCAAGCAAGGTTGTTTTTGTTTTTTTTTCCCTTGGTAAGAACATTTCTCTATAACACAGCCATCTGGAAATCTTGGTAAGAATTAAAGGAAAGTCATTTGTACTTCCCATAAATCTTTATAATTATAATTCTCTTCTGAATAACGCAAAGGAGTTACTTTCTACACCAAGAGACATATCTTCCATGTAAATTCAGAAAGGTCTCACTTGCAAGTTTAAAACTTGCAAGGGACTTGAAAATATTGTTTGGTTCAAAGTTTTCTTATTCTAAAGAAAATACATTATAATACCATTTCACTAATGATTCAGGGAATTTCAAAGATTAAGTGGTACTTTTCACAGCTATGGTATTATGTGATTTAGGCATTATAAAGATTAGAGAATAGAAATTGCATCTTCTATTAAAAAATATTGTTTGCAGTAAAACAACATGGAGACAATCCCTAAACCTAAGTCATGGTGGTAAATAAGCTGATAAAATATCTGTGTACTTATCACTTGCAAAACCCTGTATCAAGTATATCAAACACTGCTCATGAAAAATGATCAGTAAGTAGGATAATTTTTATCCAGTTTTAGCTATGACATTGTCTTATTGAATAAACCTTTGACAAGTTAACCTGTTTGGTTTTAAGTTTCTTCTCCTTTAAATAAGTAGATTGGACCAGATGCATTCTGTATTTCCTTCCTGTTTCATAATTGTGTATATTATATAATTTTTTCTCTGTTTGAATTAAGTCTTTTTTCGTAGTACTTCTCAATGACTCATGAAGTGTAATTTAAAATAGATTTTCACTGGAAACAGGAAAGTATTAAAATATTCTAGCAGGAAACTCTGCTGGTTTAAAATTGTATTTCCATATGGAATTAGGTCACACGATTTAGTAAGGCATTTCAACATTGTTGGACATTTCATCACCCTGGAATTAAGCAGTGAATTAAAAATTTCTGGAAAAAATAATTTTAATATTTAAGTATATAAATCTATATTATATATAAAGAGCATAAGAATAGACTTAAAGAAGTAATACTTCCTTTTAAGTTGCCATCCTCAAATAGAACATAAGAAAATTAGTAACATTTCTAAGTAAGGATAAAGAAAATTTGATAATAGAATTAGGTTGGAAGAAAGTCAGTATAGTTACCCCATGTTAAATTTTGCTTCTTGATTATCAACATACATTCTCAGAATAAATGTGTCACAATATTTCCAACTTCTCTACATATGAAATGTAGCAAATAATATGCCAAGTTATTTATTTTTTTGAAATAGAACTGAAACTTCAATCTAAGTAATGAAGGTGACATTGAACAGTGAATTTCCATATATAAGATTCTATCCTTTTATCGTTTTTCTATTAATAATTGTACACAGATTCATTTGAAAAATAATGGCCAATATATTTTTTACAAAACTAAAATCATAAATAATTGGGTAAATCTTTCTAATACCACACATATAAGAGGTATTTTAATTAATTTATTGATATTATCAAGTCACAGAGTATGAAGTCAAAGTAGAATTTTAAAGCTAATGGCTTATTTCAGTGCAAACAGTTTATAAACAATTTTATCTATTTTTAACAAACTTTTATATCTTACTTAATATATGTTAACCACAGTTTTGAGTGTTTTTACATTATTAGCTCACTTAGTTTGGAACATAACCCTATGAGCAAAATGCTATTGATATCCTCTCTATTTGCTAGGATATCAAGATATCAAGAGACTTTGTGTGCACTGCACCAGGCCTTGAAACTAACGGCACAGCCAGCGTCAGACTTCTCATTTCATGTACTTTTAACTGCTATGTAAGACACTACCTTAACAGAAAATGAAACTGAAGCCCAGAGTGGCTGTGTGATTTACTCAGGATCTTAAAGCTATTTCACAGAAAACCCAACATGAGCAATATTCTCCCGGAACACTTTAATATATAATACATTGGTAGAAAACTCAGCAAAATAATTCAAGAAGATCAAACATTTTTCTAATGTAAAGTATCTTTTGATTTCTATTCCCTTTCTATTACAGTTTTCTTGAGGTGGGAAATAAACACTTTGTAGGGGAAAAAAATTTCCTTATCTATATTCCCCAATGTTTTCTGAATGATACTGTATTTTAACAATATTTCACATTAATCTGAGCTGAAGAAAGAAGGAGAGGAGCAGCAGAAGGAGGCGGCTTGGGGTGGGGATTAGAAACAGTGAAGCATGTTGAAGGACACATGTGGGCTTTTCATTTTGTAAACATAAAGATAAGAATTAGGGGCATGAGTTTCTGGAAGAGTTTCTTTGTTATGTTTCCAAGACAGCATTCCAACTAGCACTGATGCTGATCCCCACCCTCACCCCCACCCCAGATATCCTGCATTTCTGTTTTCCCACACTGTAGATACCATGAATGAAGAATAGAAAACAAAAATGCCTTCAATATTGAGCAGGGTGTAGCTATGTTATACATGTATTATGCATGCATTGTATTACAAATATGGTCTGGCTGCAGCAGACTGCAGTCACTCTGCCTCATCCATTTAAAGAGGTCAAACACACCTGCCACTCAACAACATCTCAGTTGCTGCAATCCCAGTGTGGACTCAGTGGTGCAGGAACACTGATTTTGACTTTAACGCAAAAGTGTCTAAAATTAAAATGTTAGGGGTGTGTGTGTGTGTGTGTATGTGTGTGTATGGAGGATAAACAAAAGCCATCCAGAAACGAGCTCCAGAGCACTTTTGTAGGCAGGCAACTTTCAACCTCTGCCATAAATAATCTCCAACAGAGGCTTGTGTTTTTATTCATTGGAAAGTGACCATGTGCTTCTATGAAACTTTATTTAAAACTGTCATAATCTATTTTTTGATGAGGTGACTTGGAGGTACACAAAAAGTAGTATGTCATATGCATGACAGTTTTCAAATACATTTTAATAGTTAGAGGGTAGACCCATAAATCTGACTTCTGTAGCTTTAAAAATAGATTAAATCTGTTCTCGCTTTAAGTAATTACACTATTGTGCAGTCACATTTACCTAAATTAATATTTAAAGATGAAACCAATTGAAAGTGAAATTGAATTAAACTAAGGTATCATATTGCACTGTATGCTGATGGTTTGTAATAGATCAGATATGCAAATGTCAGTCTATAAATGTAGCAAGCTATGCATACAAAAAGGATCAAATACAAAATGCTTAAGACAATATAACATGTCATTAGAATGTCAGATGATGTGGCACATGAGTTCAATTGCTTAATAAATAATATAATAAAATGTAATAGCTTATAGAGGGTATTTGTATAATGAAATTGAAGGTCTCATAGAAACATTTCATTTAAATGTGTTTTATATGTTCAAACACTCAAAAGCTTCATGATTGAAGAAGTTAGTGGCTTAATAAGTAATAGAATTAATTTCTGTAATTAATTATTGTAAATAATTATAAATATTGTAAATATTGGATGGCTTACCTGCACACAATTCTTACATGTAGGCATTCTTATTATCATCTTGCCCACATAACTTCATGCTGTTTAAATGTTACTGGAGTGAATCTTTATGGAGTGCTCTGTATAAACTGTAAGTGTATTCTTCATGGAGTATAATCCTCAGATGTACTCTTTGCACGTAGAGCACAATTCTATAACTTTGGGGTATTTTTTTTATTCCCACTTTGCCTTTTATCCCCTCCCCAACCCAGGAAAGAAAAGCTATATGAGAAAGACATCTTATAAGCAGGAGAAATATGCTTTTTAATAAGAATATATGGTTGGGAATGCAGACTGCGTAGAATTTTGCTTCCCCTTTCTTGACTAGGATCATGACTGAAACATGAAAGGCATGTTTCTGAAGCAAAAGGGATGATATGTGCAACATATTATGACAGGTGAACTTGAGTTTTCAATCTGACTATTGTATAACTTGTATGGCACTACAACACAGTATCTTATTTAACCGTCATAAAGGGCTATTTTTTTCCCACTGATTAAAGTCTGAGGCACAGTATGCCATACAGATCTTACATTAGAGTCAACACTTAGGCATGTCAAGGCTACAGTTTCCTCATTTTTCCTAAGAATTCCCTTAGATATACTTCACACCAATCAGAATGGCCATCACAAAAAGTCTACAAACAATAAGCGCTGGAGAGGCTGTGGAGAAAACGGAACCCTCCTACACTATTTGTGGGAATGTAAATTGGTACAACCACCATGGAGAACAGTATGGTCATTCCTTAAAAAACTAAAAATAAAACTACCATATCATCCAGCAATCCTACTACTGGGCATGTATCCAGATAAAACCATAATGTGAAAAAAACATGCAACCCAGTGATCATTGCAGCACTATTTACTGTCCAAGCCAAGACTTGGAAGCAATCTAAATGTCCGCCAACTGAGGAATGTATAAAGAAGACATATATATACACACACACACACACACACACATACACAATGATATATGACTCGGCCATTAAAAGGAATGAAATAAGTCATTTGTAACAACATGGATGGATTTAGAGATTATCAAACTAAGTGAAGTAAATCAGGCAAAGACAAATATCATATGTGCAATCTAAGTTTAAAAGATGATACAAGTTAACCTATTTACAAAACAGGAAGAGACTCACAGATATTGAAAACAAACAAAAAAAAAACTATGATTGGGGAAATTGGGGGGAGGCAGAGATGGATAAATTAGATACATGGGATTAACATACATATATTCAGTCAGTCAGTTCAGTCGCTCAGTCGTGTCCGACTCTGCGACCCCATGAATCACAGCACACCAGGCCTACCTGTCCATCACCAACTCCCGAGTCTACCCAAACTCATGTCCATTGAGTCAATGATGCCATCTAGCCATCTCATCCTCTGTCGTCCCCTTCTCCTCCTGCCCCCAATCCTTCCCAGCATCAGTGTCTTTTCCAGTGAGTCAGTTCTTTGCATCAGGTGGCCAAAGTATTGGAATTTCAGCTTCAACATCTGTCCTTCCAACGAACACCTAAGACTGATCTTCAGGATGGACTGGTTGGATCTCCTTGCAGTCCAAGGGACTCTCAAGAGTTTTTTCCAGCACCACTTCCCTGGTTACTCAGAGGTTACAGCATCTGCCTGGAATGCGGGAGACCTGGGTTTGATCCTTGGGTTGGAAAGATCCCCGGGAGAAGGAAATGGCAACCCACTCAAGTACTCTTTCCTAGAGGATCCCATGGAGGGAGGAGCCTGGTAGTCTACAGTCCATGGGGTCGCAAAGAGTCAGACACGACTGAGCGACTTTACTTCTTCACAGTTCAAAAGCATTGATTATTTGGCGCTCAGCTTTCTTCACAGTCCAACTCTCACATCCATACATGACCACAGGAAAAGCCATAGCCTTGACTAGTCAGACTTTTGTTGGCAAAGTAATATCTCTGCTTTTCAATATGCTATCTCGGTTGGTCATGACTTTCCTTCCAAGGAGTAAGCATCTTTTAATTTCATGGCTGCAATCACCATCTGCAGTGATTTTGGAGCCCCCTCAAAATAAAGTCTGACACTGTTTCCCCTGTTTCCCCATCTATTTGCAATGAAGTGATGGGACCAGATGCCATGATCGTAGTTTTCTGAATGTTGAGCTTTAATCAACTTTTTCACTCTCTTTTAATTTTCATCAAGAGGCTCTTTAGTTCTTCTTCACTTTCTGCCATAAGGGTGGTGTCATCTGCATATCTCAGGTTATTGATGTTTCTCCCAGCAATCTTGATTCCAGATCGTACTTCTTCCAGCCCAGCATTTATCATGATGTGCTCTGCATATAAGTTAAATTAGCAGGGTGACAATATACAGCCTTAACGGACTCCTTTTCCTATTTGGAACCAGTCTGTTGTTCCATGTCCAGTTCTAACTGTTGCTTCCTGACCTGCATACAGATTTCTCAAGAAGCAGGTGAAGTGGTCTGGTATTCCCATCTCTTTGAGAATTTTCCACAGTTTATTGTGATCCACACAGTCAAAG
>SJYX01015023.1:318845-366007 GCA_006410675.1 Oreotragus oreotragus | reverse complement strand
TTCAAATATATTCTTTTTAATGGCTGAGTAGTACTCCATTGTGTATATGTACCACAGTTTTCTTGTCCATTCATCTGCTGATGGACATCTAGGTTGCTTCCATGTCCTTGCTATTATAAACTGTGCTATTATATTAATATTTTGGTACACGTATCTCTTTCGATTCTGGTTTCCTTGGTGTGTATGCCCAGCTGTGAGATTGTTTTGTTATAAGGCAGTTCTATTTCCAGTTTTTTAAGGTATCTCCACACTGTTCTCCATAGTGGCTGTACTAGATTGCATTCCCACCAACAGTGTAAGAGGATTCCCTTTTCTCCACACCCTCTCCACCATTTATCGCTTGTAAACTTTTGGATCACAGCCATTCTGATTGGCGTGAAATGGTACCTCATTGTGATTTTCATCAATAAAATTAGAAATGAAAATGGAGAGATCACAACAGACAACACAGAAATACAAAGAATCTATCAGCAACTATATGCCAATAAAATGGACACCTTGGAAGAAATGGACAAATTCTTAGAAAAGTACCAGTTTCCAAAACTGATCCAGGAAGAAACTGAAAATCTTAACAGACCCATCACAAGCACGGAAATTGAAACGGCAGTTAGAAATCTTCCAGCAAACAAAAGCCCAGGACCAGACAGCTTCACAGCTGAATTCCACCAAAAATTTAGAGAAGAGCTAACACCTATCCTACTCAAACTCTTCCAGAAAATTGCAGAGGAAGGTCAACTTCCAAACTCATTTTATGAGGCCACCATCACCCTAATACCAAAACCTGACAAAGATGCCACAAAAAAAGAAAACTACAGGCCAATATCACTGATGAACATAGATGCAAAAATCCTCAACAGAATTCTAGCAATCAGAATCCAACAACACATTAAAAAGATCATACACCATGGCCAATTGGGCTTTATCCCATATACATTTTAGAATCAGCTTGTCAAAGTTTAAGGCCTAGTGATATTCTCTTTGGGATTCTTTTTAATTTACAGATAAAGTGAGAACAACTGCAATCTTAAAAATATTGAGTTTTCTAATCCATGAATATGGTATATTTAGCCATTTATTTAAGTCTTTATTTTCTCTCCACAGTGCTTTATAGGTTTCAGTATAAAGGACTTATACAACCTTTATGAAATGCATTCCAAATATTTTATGTTTATGGTGATATTATAAATTTTTATCTGTAATCATTATCTGCTTGTATACAATAATACAAGTAATTAAATGTAAGCACAGTTGCATTCTGTGAGAAAAGTGTAATTGACCTAAAGATATCGATTGATGACTTAAATAAAAGAACAACTATAGACAATTAATTAATTAAATATCAGATAAAAATTCTTCTTGGAAATATCGTCAGTGAAAAAAATATGTCAAATATATTTTTAAATCCTAATGTGATATAAACATGGAATTACACATATCAACATTTATATAACTATATATACTATAAATAAATACAAAAAAGAAAATACGAAAATAAATAATGAAAATTACAGAAAGATGAAGTATCATTAAGTTAATTAGTGAGTGCTAAGCAGATATTTACACTTACACTTAAATAAAATGCATAGTTTAAGAAAATTAAACACAGTTAGAAATTCCTACAAGCTTCCAGAAGAGCGATCAAAGGAAAANCTATATATACTATAAATAAATACAAAAAAGAAAATACGAAAATAAATAATGAAAATTACAGAAAGATGAAGTATCATTAAGTTAATTAGTGAGTGCTAAGCAGATATTTACACTTACACTTAAATAAAATGCATAGTTTAAGAAAATTAAACACAGTTAGAAATTCCTACAAGCTTCCAGAAGAGCGATCAAAGGAAAATATTTTTTCATAAAACTTTCAACACTATATCTGAATATATAATAATAACAAAGGACATATTCAAACTGCAATTTTATTCTACTTCACCAAACTAATATGTGATTGTAAGGATAAATCTGAATTTTTTATCTGAATATAAGTTTCAGTAGTCTCCCTATACACTCTTCACAGATTTATGATAACAAGAAAGAAAAGTAAGCTATGACAGATGACATAAAATTGAGAACCTAAGTATTACTATAAATATGATCTCAATAATTAGAATTTGCCAACAGAAGAGAAGAATGAATCTACAACTTTTAAAATAAGAGAAAGCTGGTATAAAAACATTTTTTAGTGATTAAATAATAGTGAAGTTAAAATATAAAATAAAGTGGCAAAGAATAGTTCTAACTTAATTGCAATCATGGAAAATATAAATAAATTCTCAGTCTAAAGCAGAAGGACTCTAAAATTGAATTTATAAAAATAAACTCAGCAATGTACTATGTGTAATAGATGTTTTTAAAAGAAATAGAACAAGAGGGCTAAAAATAAACAGATGGAAAAGGATATAATATCAAAAATTAAGCAAAAGTAAACCTGTTACAATTTTATAAATAAGAAGATTCAATCTTAATGAAAAATACCATGAGACAATGAAGACATTATATTATGATAAAAAAATTAAAGTACAGTGAAACAATGCGAACATTACTGTATATTTTACAAGATCATACACACACACACACAAATCATATCATATCATAAATGTAAGAACCTATAGAGAAACAGAGCAAGTCAAAACAGAGAAGTGAAAACAGATATAAGGAGAAAATTTAAAATATAGAAAAAGTACTTGGAATGACAAGATTATATCATAAACTCATAATTAAAATGCTCATTTTCAGTATGAAGCCTCTGACATTAAAAAATAAGAAATGAGACTAGAAAATTCAATTTATAGCCTATTTGAACATGCATTAACACTTAGGTCAACTCTTAGTGATCTGTTAGCTCTGCGTAAGTCAATTTTAACTTTTTATCCCTTTAAAAATATCAATTTATCTCATTTACACTGGTCTGGAGAGTTTAGAATAGCATGTTCTCTACAGTGTCTAGAAAGTTTATGAGAAATTTCAATATGGTTTTTGCCTCCAATTCTTTTTTTCTCTTTGCAAATACAAAATAATTGCTTTTATGGTTATCAGACTAAGAACACCAAAACTCCTATAGAACTCCCAATCAATAATAAAAAATATTTTAAATTTCTACTAAACACAGCAACTATACATCATTTTTAAATTGAATCACACAAATCAGCTGCAACATTTAAAATTATTCACACATTGGTAGTAGTAATATTCATGGTGTTAACTGTCTTGACTTTGAACTGTCATCTACAGAAATTTATAACCTAAATTAGAGGCAATAGTCCATACAAAGAGGACCTTTTATTATTTAATAGAGCCCTCCACTTCCAAAGAGCAAAGTACTCAGCAATGTCAAATACAGTCAATTGGCAATATAAGTAATTGGAATATATATCTTGCAGAAGCTGAGTACCTTGTAGTGGTTTCTTGTTTTGTCTCTGACAAATAACTATTATAAATGAACTCCTTATTCACGCTAAGTGGTAGTTGTTTTCCTCTAAAAAATATTACATTTCTTATAGCTTTTTTCATTTTGATGAATTGTATTCATTTTACTCTTAGTTTTGAAAACAACATTATATGACATTACAAAGGTTTCAGACTATTTAGAAGGTTAGATTTATACAAAGTTACAGATTATTTAGTAAGAATAGAACTTTGTTGGAAGCTAAATTGACTATTCCTAGTACTGTCTATTTTTAAAAAATTATTGATAGAGAACCATAATGGAATGTGTCACTACAGCCATCTTTAAATCACCCTTTACTTTTATTCCCTCTTAGTTGGGCACTTCATAAAGTTTTGCTATTGATAATAATGACTAAGTACTTTCAAAAAATTTTAGTTTTCTTCCTTTCCTACATCATTTTCTTTCATTTTTATTATGTTCACTTTCCTCTTTGGTGCTTAGATTTCTATAGCACTATATCATCATATTCACCAATCACTTCTCTAATTTTTCCCCATTTTCCAGAATTATGGCTTATTAAAGTCATACTTCATATTAGAGAATGAAAAACTCATCAGTTTAACTCATTTATAATTAACTACCTAACCTAGGATGCCAAAAGCTTGATTTATAAAGAACTCTTTACTGCAGGAAAAAGTCTGATTAGTTCATAATAATAGTCATGCAACAAGAAATTATAAACATATAATTGTATTAATTTACAAAACACCTGGACCCAATCTTATATTAAACAAAACTATATCAAAGCATAAAAAGATAGGCTGAATTATGAACTGTATAGTATGTCCCCACGAGACAAGATGAAATATTGAGGGATATTTGAACTCAAGTGTTCCAAGACCCCTTACGGCCATGGTCTGAATGATTAGGTCAAGCTGTTGAAAATGCTGGACATGGGGCAACAGAAGGGACATGCAGTGGAATTTTTGATAAAAATTTGGCATTTCATTAGTATATCATCAATCCTTATATGAATAAAATTTAAAAAGAGAACTAAACCAAAAAGAGATAGCAGATCAGGGCTTGAGTGTGAATCAGAAGCCAAAACAACCTTTTTTTTTCATATTTTCATGGACATACTTTTAAATTTTAGTAGTATTATTGAATAACAATTTCTATATATCATAATAATAAGGAATACTGGATAACAGGATTCATTTTGCTAATACAAGACAATTTCATGATTGAGAATTTATGATTGAATATTCACTTAAAATCATTTTATATGAATTTCTCTACCTATCTTATGCACAATAGATCTTTAATGAATTAATTTCTGGAATACCCAAATCAATGAAAACTGTAGTTGTCAACAATTCAGAAATGGAATTTGCATCACATGCTGTATGTATTCCAACATAGTTTGCATTCAGCTGAAGATTTAACTATTTATTAGAACAAGGATGCAATCAAATGATTCTTGCATTTTAATTTCTAAAAATATGCCTCTCCCAAACATGTACAATAATTCTAAATAAATATTATTCTTAATCTTTATTTATACCTAACTTATTTTGTGTTTAAAAAATTAAATTACACTAATTTACTTGACACTAACTCTTTACAAAAGTACAGTGAATATAAATGAGAAAACTTGAGGCTTCCATATAATATGATAGATTAAATAATATGTTTATGTTTATATCTCAAAACTGCACTGATAACACCAAAAAAAAATGAAAGAAACATAAATCTACAAATACAAAGATGAAAGTTCAAAATATGACAGTGGAAAAGATACATCAACAAAACCTGAAAGTTCAAAAGTGAATGTAAGAGTGATAAAAGGCACAGTTAATTAAGGAACACTGATCCCTATATATGTCTGAGCATACTCTTCTAGATGCCACCAAGAAAGAGCTGGAGGACTATTTAAAAGTGTTTCTAAGTGATGGTAAGATGCCCAAGAAACTATCCATCCAATGCAGCCAGGCATTTCTCAGCTTTCATCACCCAACAGACTAGAGCTTTACCCTCTAGAGAACTAGAAGTAGACTCAACTCTGAGACAAAAAGACAAGCTGAAAGGGACAGAGTTAGATGGAGTGCTGCAAATGGAATTTGATCTCCTGAACACTGAAAACCATAGTCTACATTAACAACATGACTCCAGGGATGCAAGGAGCCACATAATCAACCGCACAGAACTTGGAGAATCCTCCCTAGGAAAACTGACTTACCTCAAAGAAAAGATCCACATATGCTCACATTTGGCCTGACCACATCAAACTGGCAGGTTCCCTACTAACATTATAATAGGACTATAAATCTCAAATCATCTCCTTAAGCAGAATCTCCAAAAAGCATTTCAATGCTTCAAGCTTAAGGATAAACAGGAAAAAGGATCACACAGATTTGAGGAAAAAGAAGGTGGGGGGTTGTTATTCTAGAAAGACAAAAGTGAAATAAAGGAACTCAGAGGAAACTGTCTAGGAAGTGATAGAAAAATAATTAAGTAAAATCTTCAAATAAGAGAGGGTAAATTGTACAGAAGATAAAGATATTGGTTGCTTTTTTGTTTGTTTTTAATGAGAATAATCAATACCCAGAAGATAATTATTGGAAAATGTGAGTCTCACAAAATAAATACAAATACAATAGAAGTTATGAACTTTAAAAATTGAGGAAATTTTCCAGATGTTAGAAACAAAAAGAGTGGGAAATTAGAGAAAAGTTTGCTTAAAAAAAAAAAAAAAAAGACCTGTCAAAGATATTCAAATAATAAGTTAGGCATTCCAGGAAAGAAAAGAGAAAGTGGGAGCAGGAAAGAAAAGAAGAAATGGGAGGGGAAAATTATCCAAGAAGTTATAAGAAGACAGTTTCCCAGAAATTAAGACATGAGCTGTCAGAATAGAAAGGCAGGCCCACTCAGCCACCGTCATGATCAGAGAGGGAGGAATACTCAAAGGATCAAAAACAAGAAAGTCATCAAACGCATCCTGCTGCTGCTGCTAAGTCACTTTAGTTGTGTCTGACTCTGTGCGACCCCATAGACAGCAGCCCACCAGGCTCCCCTGTCCCTGGGATTCTCCAGGCAAGAACACTGGAGTGGGTTGCCATTTCCTTCTCCAATGCATGAAAGTGAAAAGTGAAAGTGAAGTCACTCAGTCGTGTCTGACTCCTAGTGACCCCATGGACTGCAACCCATCAGGCTCCTCCATCCATGAAATTTTCCAGGCAAGAGTACTGGAGTGGGGTGCCAAAGCCATCTCCTTCAAACACATCCTAGCACATTGCAATCAGAAGACAATGGAGCAAAGCATTTACTATGAATCAAATGTGAGAGTTGAATAAAGGTACTTCCAACAATAGGATCTCCCTTTCATCTTGTAAAATCAGTAAGTAAACCAAGAAACAGTAAAATCAAGCTCCATGATATGCAGGAGAAATGTAAGAATGCCAAAGAAGGTGATCAAGGGAAATCCCAGGTCACTGCTGTGGACAGTGTGTTCAGATTGATGCATGAAGATAAGGATCTAAAAGAGTTTTTTTCCCAAGGGAAAATTATATTCTTCTTGAAAATTGAACACTTTAAGACTTTTGGAATTAGTGCTATATAATTCTCAAAATAGTTAATAGTCCAAAAATTTTCAATCAGGAAAAAAAATTCCATGTTCTGAAAAAAATTGCAAAATAATGACTTGATTTTAAATATTTGTAATCACAATAATACACGTACTAAACATCGATTCAACCCAAAGTGTAATATGACTCTTTTGGGAGGATGGATTCAAAGGAAACTATGTGCAGAAAAGAGATAAAAGAAAAAGCTGTATTTTTTTCTTTCATAGTAGGAAGTTAATAGAAAATATTGGTAATTTAATGTTTAAAAAGTAATTTTTAATTCTTAATTTGGGCTTGAACCCCAAAATGATATGCCTTATCCCAAAATATTTTCAAAAGTATGTGGCAGTAGACTACTTTCACCTTAATCTCAAAAGGTGCCCATCACAGCCATAGTCACAGGTACTGTGGCCTCCAGCTGGCTTGGTTCAGACCCAGGCTGAAGACTGCTGCTGGCTGGTCCATGCCAGCCATCTGGCAGGGCAGCCCAGTGCCTTGAGGGACCCAGTCTCTGCCCAGCAATGTTGGTGACTAGTTTATGAAGGTGAAGCCCTCATGAATAGGGTTAACATTCTTATAAAAGAGACCCTAGTTATCCCTTGCAAATTCTTCCATATGAAGCTAGAAAGAAAAGACAGTTATCCATGTACAAGCAGCTGTTTCTCACCAGACAATGAATCTGCTACATCTTGACTGTCTTGCATCTAGAACTCCAAAAATAAATGTTTATTGTTTGTAAGTAGCTTGGTCTATGATATTTTGTTATAGCAGCCCAAAAAAAGACCAAGGAAAATATTAGCTCTACTAAAGAAACTTAAGAAAGCTATAGGAGATATTTTAATTCCTATTGCTATAACATGCCAGAAACTGTGCCTGTTCAATGAGACTATTAAGTGCAAAGGTTGGAAAACCAAGAGATAGAAATGCGAGTATATTCTTTAGGTATACGGAGGCATTTTCTAGAAGAGGCATACAGAAAATTGAGAAGTAATTACTTCTAGGAGTTAAAATCAGGCACTGAGAGAGATGGAGATAGAGACTTTTTTTTTTTTTAATTTTAGATATTATTAAAGTACAGCATATTCTATATGATGATATAATAGTCTTTGTCTTTTAAAACTATGTACAATATTAATTTGATAAAGATGAGAAAAATTTAGAGAATAAATTTTTAGCAAGCATCAGAAGACCTTTGACCTCAAGAAATGAGATGACACTTTAAGTCACCATCTAAATTTGTAATGAAGTATTGAATAGCAGGATATCAGGTAGGATATGTGACTAACATTCTACTAAGCAAGGAATCCCAAATCCTAGCAAAGACACCAAAAAGCCACAGAAGCTTCAGTAAGTCACAGTCTCTGTGGAATTCAGAACCAACATTTCAAAAAAGGAGTTGAACTAAATAGTGTCTTGATTTTTTCAGTTCTGATATGTAAGTTTTGTGATTATCTGCAGTGTTTCATGTTTCTAACAGACTAGCACTAGCCTTGACACTCTACTTCCTCACCCACCTTTGTTTTTCCTGATAAAACTTAGCATTATATTAAGTATTTTATGTATATGTATGTATATTTAACATATTTACTGTATGCCTCTATCCTAGTGAGGATCTATGAGGGCACAGAATAAATATTTATCACTTTACTATAATTTCTTATCTATCACTTTATTGTGAGGATCTAAAAATAATACCTAACACATTCAATAAATTTTTTGAATAAATATATTTTGTCAGTTTCAAAACTGTGACAATGCTGCTGACTAGCATTCAATCTTCTGTGCTTGAAACATTGACAACAGTGCAAGAAAATATAAGATCATCTGTGACTGGATCTTTGTAAGTAAACAGGCTAGAAAAGGTAATGTATGCAAGCTTACATCCCATTCATTGTAGCCTTCTAACATAATGTCAATAACTTAATTTGATCGCAAAATAGTTTTCTTTCCTTGACAGAACTCAGTCCTGTGTGCAGTATTCTTACTAAACAGCGTTGAATTTATACTAGCATTTTTGTTTTTCAGTTTCTCTTCTTTTGCTTTCAATTTCTCTGTGCCATTAAAGAATTAGGTAAGCAACTCCACTAAATGGTCAAAAGTTGGGCATTTGAGCTATTAGATTTTAATGTCATTCCATACTACTTATTAGGAATAGGGAAGACAACTTTAATTTCATTATGCTCTATCAGTTGATCATCAAATAATGCTCCAGATATCTTTGATGTTCTGTAAAAGAAACTCATATTCCTGAGTGAATACAGCTCAAAAAAAAATCAAAAGTCTATAATCTGCATTGTTAACACTTATGTTTGAATATCATTTAAACAAAAGTGAACATATCAGAATGAATTAAGGATAATCCTAGGTATGTCAGCTATCTGTCCCTAGAGTTTTATGCAGCTCTGATCAAACTATAAAGGGAAAAATCATGACTTGGAGATAAACTGCATGGATTCTCAGATCATTTCACATGACATTGGCCTTCATTATTAATCAAAGATTTGATTCTTGCTCTTTGGGAGACCTTTTTTCTTTTACTGCCATATATCTAGTTTGATTAAAATAAAACCACTCAAAGAAAAGCTGACAGTAAGGGATTTTTTNTGGCAGTAGACTACTTTCACCTTAATCTCAAAAGGTGCCCATCACAGCCATAGTCACAGGTACTGTGGCCTCCAGCTGGCTTGGTTCAGACCCAGGCTGAAGACTGCTGCTGGCTGGTCCATGCCAGCCATCTGGCAGGGCAGCCCAGTGCCTTGAGGGACCCAGTCTCTGCCCAGCAATGTTGGTGACTAGTTTATGAAGGTGAAGCCCTCATGAATAGGGTTAACATCCTTATAAAAGAGACCCTAGTTATCCCTTGCAAATTCTTCCATATGAAGCTAGAAAGAAAAGACAGTTATCCATGTACAAGCAGCTGTTTCTCACCAGACAATGAATCTGCTACATCTTGACTGTCTTGCATCTAGAACTCCAAAAATAAATGTTTATTGTTTGTAAGTAGCTTGGTCTATGATATTTTGTTATAGCAGCCCAAAAAAAGACCAAGGAAAATATTAGCTCTACTAAAGAAACTTAAGAAAGCTATAGGAGATATTTTAATTCCTATTGCTATAACATGCCAGAAACTGTGCCTGTTCAATGAGACTATTAAGTGCAAAGGTTGGAAAACCAAGAGATAGAAATGTGAGTATATTCTTTAGGTATACGGAGGCATTTTCTAGAAGAGGCATACAGAAAATTGAGAAGTAATTACTTCTAGGAGTTAAAATCAGGCACTGAGAGAGATGGAGATAGAGACTTTTTTTTTTTTAATTTTAGATATTATTAAAGTACAGCATATTCTATATGATGATATAATAGTCTTTGTCTTTTAAAACTATGTACAATATTAATTTGATAAAGATGAGAAAAATTTAGAGAATAAATTTTTAGCAAGCATCAGAAGACCTTTGACCTCAAGAAATGAGATGACACTTTAAGTCACCATCTAAATTTGTAATGAAGTATTGAATAGCAGGATATCAGGTAGGATATGTGACTAACATTCTACTAAGCAAGGAATCCCAAATCCTAGCAAAGACACCAAAAAGCCACAGAAGCTTCAGTAAGTCACAGTCTCTGTGGAATTCAGAACCAACATTTCAAAAAAGGAGTTGAACTAAATAGTGTCTTGATTTTTTCAGTTCTGATATGTAAGTTTTGTGATTATCTGCAGTGTTTCATGTTTCTAACAGACTAGCACTAGCCTTGACACTCTACTTCCTCACCCACCTTTGTTTTTCCTGATAAAACTTAGCATTATATTAAGTATTTTATGTATATGTATGTATATTTAACATATTTACTGTATGCCTCTATCCTAGTGAGGATCTATGAGGGCACAGAATAAATATTTATCACTTTACTATAATTTCTTATCTATCACTTTATTGTGAGGATCTAAAAATAATACCTAACACATTCAATAAATTTTTTGAATAAATATATTTTGTCAGTTTCAAAACTGTGACAATGCTGCTGACTAGCATTCAATCTTCTGTGCTTGAAACATTGACAACAGTGCAAGAAAATATAAGATCATCTGTGACTGGATCTTTGTAAGTAAACAGGCTAGAAAAGGTAATGTATGCAAGCTTACATCCCATTCATTGTAGCCTTCTAACATAATGTCAATAACTTAATTTGATCGCAAAATAGTTTTCTTTCCTTGACAGAACTCAGTCCTGTGTGCAGTATTCTTACTAAACAGCGTTGAATTTATACTAGCATTTTTGTTTTTCAGTTTCTCTTCTTTTGCTTTCAATTTCTCTGTGCCATTAAAGAATTAGGTAAGCAACTCCACTAAATGGTCAAAAGTTGGGCATTTGAGCTATTAGATTTTAATGTCATTCCATACTACTTATTAGGAATAGGGAAGACAACTTTAATTTCATTATGCTCTATCAGTTGATCATCAAATAATACTCCAGATATCTTTGATGTTCTGTAAAAGAAACTCATATTCCTGAGTGAATACAGCTCAAAAAAAAATCAAAAGTCTATAATCTGCATTGTTAACACTTATGTTTGAATATCATTTAAACAAAAGTGAACATATCAGAATGAATTAAGGATAATCCTAGGTATGTCAGCTATCTGTCCCTAGAGTTTTATGCAGCTCTGATCAAACTATAAAGGGAAAAATCATGACTTGGAGATAAACTGCATGGATTCTCAGATCATTTCACATGACATTGGCCTTCATTATTAATCAAAGATTTGATTCTTGCTCTTTGGGAGACCTTTTTTCTTTTACTGCCATATATCTAGTTTGATTAAAATAAAACCACTCAAAGAAAAGCTGACAGTAAGGGATTTTTTTCACCCAAATTATCTATCCATTAAATATAAAGATATTCTTTCTTTCCTCTCTTGCTTTCTTCCTTCTTTCCATCTTTGGATGATTTAGTCCAAAACCATTAGAGAGCTTTAACTTCTCTTCTTGTCCTTGTCATTCCCTTTCTCCTGGACTTCTTGGAGGCAGCCAAGGGAGTTAGGCTCCTGTGACAGCTGTAAAAGGAGGTTTGGGGAAGCAGCTCCAAGAAATCGTCGGAATGGATTAACTTCACAGGTATTGAAAAGCAGAAATCAGGCTTCTCTTTGTCTGGAAAGGGAACAACAGACAGACACAATAAGGAAAAAAGTTGTAATGCATCCTGTGGATGTGCGATGGAATTGGAGGTATTTCAGTGAACTTAGGCATTGCTATGAATTTAAAGTGAGAGAGGGAAACACAGATGTAAATATGCTTATGCATGTTTCTGAATGTATGCATGTATATATATATTTACATATATATATATATATATATGCATGTACCACACACACATTTTTTCCTTAGTTCAATCAATTAACCAATTAAGTGGGACAGAAAATAGTGAAACCAGTGTCAGTAAGCACACATAGCTTATTATTTTTTGTTTTCTAAATATCTGCACTAACTGAGCTCAAGAGAAGAATGGCTTATTCAGAAACCAGCGCTGGAAAACTACAAATAAACCTAGAAAATATTGATGTGCTAAAGAAAAAAAATCTGCTTGAAGAACAACAGGGGAATATTAAAAATGACACTGAAACCAGCTTAAAGTTGCTCCATGGGCCAGATTTTCAGAAATCTGAGCGTCAAAATAATGATAGTGTTAGTTGGCACTTTTATGTAAAGAACGGTGGAATTGGAAAATGACCATTTGGCAAAAATCATAGTAACAACTGTTTTAGGTAGGAACCTTCAATGGATGCCAAAACTAGTGGGCAAAAGTTTGATAAGGAAAGCTAACTTTTCATAGTGTCAAAGTGTCTTCCCGTAAAACACAAAGTAATTACTCATTACACAGGGAAAATAGTAACTTTATGTAGGAGACATCATATAATCAAGTGACCAGAGTTAAAGTCATCAAGAATAAGAATGGAAATATTGATATTGTAACCACTTACTGGATAAAGTATAGTAAAAGAACACAGCATCACTTAGGTCAGATGTCCCCAACCCCCAGGCCACAAACTGGCAATGGTCCATGGTTTGTTAGGAACTGGGCTGCACAGAAGGAGGTGAGTGACAGGCAAGCCAGTGAAACTTCATCTGTATTTACAGCTGCTCCCCACCATTCACAATACCACCTGAGCTCTGCCTCCTATCAGGTCAGTGGTGGCATTAGATTCTCAGGATCATGAATTCTACTGTGAACTGTACATGTGAAGGATCTAGGTTGTATGCTCCTTAGGAGAACCTACTGCCTGAGGACCTGAGGTGGAGCTAAGGTGGTGAGGCTAGCGCTGGGGAGGGGCTGCAAATACAGATGATCATAAGCAGAGAGGTTTGACTGTGCAGAGACCACAATAAATCAATTGCTGGAGTTCATGTACACCCGTGGCAGATTCATGTCAATGTATGCCAAAACCAATAGAGTACTGTAAAGTAAAATAAAGTAAAATGGAAGCTCTAAAAAAATAAATAAATAAAATTTAAAAATAAAATAAAAAAATAAATAAAAGAGTAAGTTACATAAAAAAAAATCCTATCAGTGAGTGGCAAGTGACAATTGTATAATTATTTTATTATATATTACAATGTAATAATAATAGAAATAAAGTGTACAATAAACATTATGTGCTTGAATTATCCCAAAACCACCCCCCCTTCATCTGCGGAAGACTTGTCTTCCATGAAACTGGTCCCTGGTGACAGAAAGATTGGAGACTGCTGACTTAGGTGTTANAATCATTTGTTACATGTTTCAAAAGAATATTGTTAAAGTTAACTCTACTTTTTCAGCATCATCCTTCTAATACTTTAGAATTACACTAGATTCAGGTGAATCACATCCCTCTGTTGGACATTGTATAGGATACTCACTGTCTCTTATACACATCTTTATATATTACAATGTAATAATAATAGAAATAAAGTGTACAATAAACATTATGTGCTTGAATTATCCCAAAACCACCCCCCCTTCATCTGCGGAAGACTTGTCTTCCATGAAACTGGTCCCTGGTGACAGAAAGATTGGAGACTGCTGACTTAGGTGTTATTGCTGCCAGATACATACATGTAGGTGGGTGTGATGGTAGGTAGACAGATACTAGAGAATGTGTCAAGTGTGGTTGTTGTTGTTCAGTTGCTCAGTCATGTCCAACTCTTTGGAACCCCATGGACTGAAACATGCCAGGCTTCCCTGTCCTTCACCATCTCCCGGAGCTTGCTCAAACTCATGTCCATCAAGTCAGTGATGCCATCCTACCATCTCATCCACTCTAATTCCTTTTTCCTTCTGCCTTCAGTCTTTCCCAGCATCAAGGTCTTTTCTAATGAGTTTGGCTCTTCGCATCAGGCTGCCAAAGTATTGGAGATTCAGCCTCAGCATCAGTCCTTCCAATGAATATTCAGGACTGATTTCCTTTAGGGCTGACTGGTTTTTGATCTTACACTCCAAGGGATTCTCAAGAGTCTTCTCCAACACCATAGTTCAAAAGCATCAATTCTTTGGTGTTCAGCCTTCTTTATGGTCCAAATCTCACATCTATACACGACTACTGGAAAAACCATAGTTGTGACTAATACAGACCTTTGTAGGCAAAGTAATGTCTCTGCTTTTTAATATGCTGTCTCAGATGATCATAGCTTTTCTTCTAAGGAGCAAGTGTCTTTTAATTTAGTGGCTGAAGTACCCATCTGCAGTGATTTTGGAGCCCAAGAAAATAAAGTCTGTCAAGTTTCCCCATCTATTTGCCATGAAGTGATGGGACCAGATGCCATGGTCTTAGTTTTCTGAATGTTGAGTTTTAAGCCTACTTTTTCACTCTCCCCTTTCACCTTCATCAAGAGGCTCTTTAATTCCGCTTCACTTTCTTCCATAAGGGTGGTGTCATCTGCATATCTGAGGTTNCATCTATTTGCCATGAAGTGATGGGACCAGATGCCATGGTCTTAGTTTTCTGAATGTTGAGTTTTAAGCCTACTTTTTCACTCTCCCCTTTCACCTTCATCAAGAGGCTCTTTAATTCCGCTTCACTTTCTTCCATAAGGGTGGTGTCATCTGCATATCTGAGGTTATTGATATCTCTCCCGACAATCTTGATTCCAACTTGTGCTTCACATGATGTACTATGCATATAAGTTAAATAAGCAGGGTGACAGTGTACAGCCTTGACATACTCTTTTCCCAATTTGGAACCAGTCCATTGTTCCATGTCCTATTCTAACTGTTGCTTCTTGACCTGCATAGATGTTCCTCAGGAAGCAGGTAAGGTGGTTTGGTATTCCCATCTCTTTAGGAGTTTTCCACAGTTTGCTGTGAGCCACACAGTCAAAGGCTTTAGCTTAGTCAGTGAAGCAGAGGTAGATGTTTTTCTGGAATTTGCTTGCTTTTTCTATGATCCAGTGGATATTGGCAATTTGACCTCTAGTTCCTCTGCCTTTTCTAAATCCAGCTTGAACATCTGGAAGTTCTCAGTTCACATACTATTGAACCCTCACTTGGAGAATTTTAGTCATTACTTTGCTAGTATGTGAAATAAGTGCAGTAGTTTAAACATTCTTCAGCATTGCTCTTCTGAAAAAAGGAATAGCAAATCACCTCAGCATTCTTACCTTGAAAACCCCATTAACAGTATGAAAAGACATGTGTGGTTAAATGTCATCAACTGTGGAATCAGGGTTATGAGGATCCACCATTTGACCTATCCTTCAACTTCTCTCTAAATTTTAAATTATTTTAAAATAAAAAGTTAATGAAAAAACAAGTATAGTTAAAAATTCTCCTTTAGAAAATAACAAAATAGTTTTCTAAGGAAATCAACTAAAAACAGTTGCTTGTTAATGTTGTGTTGGTGAGCACAATACAACTTTTATCATTATTTCACTGGGCTTCTAGAGAAAGAAGCTAAATTTATAGGAGCTTTGCTATAAATGGGATTTTGGCTGAAGTTATGGCCAGATACAGAAAATTAGTAAAATGCTTACTGTCAGCAGGCCTACTGGGACTGGCATCTGTGCTTTTACATTAATTCTTTGTGTTCACTGTTGTAATAAATGCTGCCTTGATGAGGATTACAAATGTAGCTGTGTGGCATACTATTTGGTGTTTAGGTTCTTCTCAGAAATTAGAAGTTCAAGCACCTTAGAAAGTATAGACAGATATATTCTTTATGTATTTCTACCAACTGTTAGAAAAATATACCTGAACCAACCCTGCACTTGCCCCTGTTGCTTCCACTATACTGTGTCAATGGAGGAATCAGAGTGCTATACGAGGTGCTCTTTTTTATATATTAAAAAACAGTAGCGAAATACAGAGTTGAATGTATAACACCCACAACATCGTTTACAAATAAACATTATGGGGTCTCCAGCCTCAAGGATCTGATGCCTGTTGGTCTGTAGTGGAGCTGATGTAATAATAATAGAAACGAAGTGCACACTATATGTAATGCTTGTGAATTTCCATGGAAAAAAATGTCCGTGGAAAAACTGTCTTCCACAAAACTGGTACCTGGTGCGGAAAAAGTTGTATTATATGATAATTCATTTTTAAAAGTTATTCGGAGACAGATTTTCACCATATATCAACTCAGACCAAAAAAAAAAAAAGTAGCATTGCATACAATAGTCAAGATTAAGAAATCATTTAAAATGCACACCTGGTCAAATTATCATTGCATATCTATATAATAGAATTATTTGCAGCTATTAAAATCATGTTTTAAAAAGGAGATTAGGGATTTTAAAAAAGCTTTCTATATATCACACAAAAAAAGAGCAAAGGCAAATTAGAAAAATATAGTCAGCATGGGTACACAAATACACAAACATGCAAATAAAACTCTGAAAGTTGTTTTCTTTGAGTGATAGAATTATGGGTAATTCTTATTTTCTCATTTGCAGTTTTTGCATTTTCTGAATGTCTGTTATGAATTTGTCTTGCTGTCATAATCAGGGGAGTATGCTAGTTTCATTTTGAAAATGAAACATATATTTTAATGTGTTTTCTTTGTGTGAGCCAAGGTCTCATCACATTTTTTAGAAATGTTATAGATTGAAAGGAAATTGAGGTTGTATTTACTCTCAGAAGTAAAATCAACTCATTTTAGCTCCTATATTTGTATCAGGTTGGCTTGAATGCCAGCAGAGATTAATGGCTGATTCTTTATCTGCAGTTTTCCAGGATTGTCTCATTCTGGGAGCAAGGAGTCAAGTGCAGCATCCTTCCATTTTATGTCCCTGCTTTACCAAAAGCATTTAACTTCTTTAAAAAGAATCTTCTGATTATGCCTTTCTTCACAAATAATCTCCATCAGAAATATTTGACTGACAGCTTCTGCCCATTTACCAATTTCCATCTGAACTTAGAGTTAAGAGAAAGCCATTTGATTAAAACTATTAAAGTCTATGCATCTCATTTAAGTTCCTGAATCAATGAGGAACACAGTGGTCCCTTGAATTTTATTATTATTTCTGTATCCCCAAATCTGTCTTAAATATGGAATACCACTTATAATCTTATGTAAATCTTAGTTGTTACTGAAAATATATGATAATTCAATAAATTAAAGTCTGAACAATAATAAGAGACACAAGTGAAATTGCACTGATTTCATAATGCAAAATATAATTATGGTAACTTGAGTCTTTGATTTATATAATAAGTACTTATTGAATAGCTACTTTATATAATTTATTCTCTGCCAGGGAGTACAAAATATTTGGGAAAACTGATTTTTTTCTCTTTTGTTGGTTATAATAAGTGAAAACCAAAACAGTTAAATGATTGCTTGTAAATTAAAGTGAAGTGAAATAAATCTTTCTTTTGAAGTAAAGATAAAAATAAAGTTGCATAATACTACAATTATACTCAGTTTTTTACAAGAAATGCTAATCATTTTTTAGGACTGATCTTTTTTTCCTCCAGGTTCACAAGGACCTGCAGATTATCACAAAGTAAATAAGAGCAAAAGAAAAATTATTGTGTGTGCTTATTAAACCAGTAGTGGTTTATATATCCACTGCAAATGTAATCACACTCTCATAGCCTCTAAGTCCTAGAGGCAATCTGGGGTCCACAATCCAAATAGATGAAGTTAATGAGTTGTGTCTCAGACCAATAAATAGGGAAAGAAAGAAAGGAGGAATTGTTAGGGTGTTACTGTGGTAAACCTATCCTTATCAGTGAAAAGTCTGAATTAACTGTGAGGTGACTCTGGCAATATATCCATTTCCTTCCTGAAACATAATATAATGATTATACTTCCATGTCATTACCATAATGTTGCTTAGTCATCATTACAGAGAATCTGGAGCATTTTTAAAAATCTTCAGTACAAGGTGGGATTAAAGTTGAAAAAGACTAAGAAATTTTCAAGGGAAAACTTTTAATTCAAGAAAAGTGAATGTTTGCAAGAGCTCAGCTAATAATGCAAGAGGTTTCATAGCGCCATCTAGTGGTCAGGAGTTTATTTACCACATAAATCACCTAGATCAGGGCTCTTGTTTTAAGATATGACGTGGACTTCCCTGGTGGCTCACATGGTGAAGAATCTGCCTGTAATGAGAGACACCCAGGTTCACTCCTTGGGTCGAGAAGATCACCTGGAGAAGAGAATGGCTACCCACTCCAGTATTCTTGCCTGAAGAATTGCATGGACAAAGGAGCCTGACGGGCTAGTCCATCCACGGGGTCACAAAGAGTCAGACACGACCGAGCGACTCACACACACAGACACACGTGATTTCAACAGTCACAGAGCTTGACTCACACACAGACATCCTCCACAGCCCAAATGTTCAAGGATTCCAATTTTTAATTTACTCATATACCATCTTCCAGCTATGAAAATATTGTTCAAAAACGTGCTAATAGTCAGAGAAGATTGAAAAAATACAGCGTATTAAAGAAAGAAGAAATGCCAGTGAGTACACAAAGTTACTGTGATTTTCTATTCAGGCAGCGAGGTGGGCTGAAACATCTGAGACAGCAAATCCCTCAAGGGCTACATGTCCTTCCGGAGGTTATCAGGCAGCGTGTCACTGATACAGCACCACGGAGAGTGGAAAGCAGAAGCGCTGCAGCACATACTAACCAGTCACGAGGTTTCCACTGCTCAGAGATGCTACATCTGGCCTGTTGTTAAGCAGTTTCACAGGCATCATCAATAAACCATAATCAGCATGTAATGGTCCGACAAGATCGCCAACAAGAAGGGCCTGGAAGACAGCCAGTCCATCAGCACTGACAGTTCGCTGCAATTTAGTCCTCCTGAGCTGGACCTGTTCAGAAAAATGAGTGACAACAAGGAGTGCAGAGAGCAACTGTCCAGGGAGACAGGCCAGCAGGAAATAAAGGAGAGCTGCCCTGATGGTGAGCTGCACCCTTTAACCAAGGCTAGAGCAGCAGTAAGTTTAGACAGTTCAGTAAGTAGCTGTTTCTAGTTCATGCAAAACAGGTATATATTAATGTGTAAGAAAGTCTTATGGTTCACACATCAAGAATCATAATCGCTTGCAAGATTTAAGTATACAACTAAAAATGACAGCTAAAATATTCGTGTTCGTGCATGCTAACTCGCTTCAGTTGTGTCCGACTCTTTGTGACCCTGTGGACTGTAGGCCAGCAGGCTCCTCTGTCCGTGGAATTCTCCAGGCAAGAATACTGGAGTGGGTTGCTGTGCCCTCCTCCATGGGATCTTCCCAACAAAGGGATTGAACATGCATCTCTTATGTCTCCTGCANACCCTGTGGACTGTAGGCCAGCAGGCTCCTCTGTCCGTGGAATTCTCCAGGCAAGAATACTGGAGTGGGTTGCTGTGCCCTCCTCCATGGGATCTTCCCAACAAAGGGATTGAACATGCATCTCTTATGTCTCCTGCATTGGCGAGCAGGTTCTTTACCATTAGTGACACCTGGGAAGCCCCTAAAATATTCATAGCTTAGTCCATTTAGGATTCAAAGATTTAAAGCATCCCCTATTATCTTCAGTATTGAAGAAGTGAAGTGAAGTTGCTCAGTCTTGTCTGACTCTTTGCGACCCCATGGACTGTAGCCTACCAGGCTCCTCCCTCCATGGGAATCTCCGGGCAAGAGTACTAGAGTGGGTTGCCATTTCCTTCTCCAGGGGATCTTCCTGATCCAGGGATCAAACCCAGGTCTCCAGCATTCCAGGCAGATGCTTTAACTTCTGAGCCACCAGGGAAGCCCCTCAGTATTGATAGTCATAATTAATTTTGGCTATATGCACATTCCCAGACTATTTCCATGAGTTTTACTCAAACATGGATTGAAACTCTTGACTTTCTTGTTGCCAAGGAACACATGAATTTATGAATAAGAGCTTCCTTGTTAACACAGCAGTAAAGAATCTGCCAGTAATGCAGGAGACCAGGGTTTGATCCCTGGGTCAGGAAGATCCCCTGGAGAAGGAAATAGCAACTCACTCCAGTATTCTTGCCTGGGAAATCCCACGGACAGAGAATCCTAATGGGCTATAGTCCATGGGGTCAGAAGAGTAGGATATGACTTAAAAACTAAACAATAAATAAATAAGAAAATGGTTGTACCAGTTATGCTGAAAAGTGGAATTCTAAAGATTAAAAGCAGGAAAAAACAAACAAAAATTCTTTCTGCATCCAGTTCCTGTGGAGAGGACTATCTCTGGATGATACGGGGCTAATCCCGCAACTTCTAGTCTGTCTTTGACAATACACAAAATAGTCATCATTCTCTAATAGAAATATCCATTATTCGTCAATTGTAACTGAAGTGCTTCCCTGTGAACCCATCAGAGGAGGGGTGAGTCATTCTCTAGATGTAAGCAAGGGAAAGCACAGCCCGCCCCTTCACCATGATGGGATTTGACTCAACTATCTCCAAAGAAATTCTTTCCACCCAAGTCCACTCTTGATCACCTAGTTCTCATTATAGTCTGGTATTTAAGGATTACAAATTGTTCCTAGACACTGCCTTCCTTCTTGAGTAATCTAGTGCAGCTTTCCCTAACCTGTTTAGTACCAAGAACCAGTTTCATGGAAGGTAATTTTTCCAAGGACCAGTGAGGAGATGGTTTCCAGATGATTCAAGTGCATTGCATTTATTGTGCATTTTATTTCTAGTATCACGTCAGCTTCACCTCAGATCATCAGGCATTAGATCCTGGACATTGGAAACCCGTGTTATACCAAACTTCCACTTGGAATGCATGGATGACGGGACCTCTTTCCTTGGGACCTCTCTTAATTGGCTGTGCCCATGACAAGAATGTGAGAGAATAGATCCCAGAAATGCCAGTAGGGAGTGGAGAAGTCAGACTGAGAAAGAGAGGAAGCCACTAAGCAAGTTTCTGCTGTGGGGACCTGGAGTTGACCCTGCAGGGGAGCTCTGGGAGTTAGGGCAGAGGCAGCCTCAGATTCACCCTCACCATCCAGGCAGCTGGTCCCACTTGGCAGAGATGTCAGATGTGAAGGGAGAGCAGGCCTTGACTACAGAAAAAGTGCTCTAAGTGATACAAATGCTGTCATTTGGAATTTAGACTGGGTGGTCCTGAAACAATAGGAAATCACGTGGAGGACACAGGGACAAAACAGTGGCTACCACAGAGCCTGTTGACCTAAGATAGAACAAGGTTTGCTTTAACACACAATTAAACTGGTAAATGATAATGCAAAAACTGAAATCAGGCTCCTCCAGGAAGACTGCCAAATGCCAGTTTGTTGCTTTCATGATGGAAGTGGTATCTGAGAGGTGTAACGCCGGCATTCTCTGCCTGACCGGGAGTCCTTGCAGGCTTCTGACCAGAAGATCAGAACTGATCTTCTCCAGAACTGACTGACACACCTCTCACCAGAGTTCCGCTGGGAACCTTATGGCCAGAAAACCACAACGAGAATCTCTTTCCCTTCCTCTTTCAACTTCAGCGCTAAGGCGGTCTCTGAAGAGCAGTCTCCGTGGTTTACGCGTTCTCTTATCACATCACCCACTTTTGGGTCAGTTCTCTCTCGGTCTCCTTGCCGTGGCTGAACTCTGGCCCTCCCCCAATAACAGGACACCCGCGCCGGCCCTGGGCTACACCGTTGCCTGCAGATCATTAAAACCTCCCCTTTTTATTTAAAAGTCCTTCATCCTCAACCATTCATAGTCTCTGCCAGTTTGGTCATCTTTCCTGTCTCATGAAGAATGCCGGCACGTGGCTTACATTCCATGTACGTAACATTTATGGGGCCTGTTTCTTACAGCTCTATGCGTGAACACTCACTTCATATTTCTTCACACCGGTAGCTGTCATGACAAGTTTGCCATCACCTGAAAATAACCGCACCTCTAGAATTTTAACCTATGATAGCTTTCTCTCTAATTATAATCCCTATTAGTCTAGCTCTTTTAGTCCTCATCATCTATAATGTCCTGTCTCTCAAGGGTCCTTTAACTTTTCATTTTCTCCTAATCTGCAAACTCCTTGAGTCATCACTTTCTTCCCACCTAAGTTGAGCTGTTGTCAACACCTTCACTCTCCTTGCCCTTACATAACACTCAGCAAGTAACTCCCTGGCACTAAATTAGGCTGCACTTTGTGCTTCTGTATCAGAGCTGCTTAAAATTGCTAAAATAAGAAGAAAGAGGAGGAGGTGAGAGAAGAGGAAGATAAGGAGGAGAGAAAAGAAAAAAACTTTAATTCCAACTTCATACACATACACTTTTTCTATTATTTGTTCTTATGTGATGTTCCCTCTTCCATTTTTTACAAAACGTTATCAAATCTGCTACTTTCTTCAAACTCCCTAATCCAATACATCCTCACTGTCAATCTAGGATCATGACTGTGACACAGAGAAACTGGGAAATTCTGGAGAACTTCTGCCCAAATTCATAGGAACCACTCCTCACTTATCCTTTTTTTTTTTTTTTTTCCCAGTTTACTGTGTGGTATAATTAACAAATAAAATTGTAACATATTTAAAGCCTTCAGTGTAATCATTTGTTACATGTTTCAAAAGAATATTGTTAAAGTTAACTCTACTTTTTCAGCATCATCCTTCTAATACTTTAGAATTACACTAGATTCAGGTGAATCACATCCCTCTGTTGGACATTGTATAGGATACTCAATGATTCACCCAACCCTTAACATTTCTGCAGGAACTAGGGCTTCCATTTATTTGGTCCTTAATTATTTATCACCTTACATTTTACGTGACTGCTTTTGATGTGCATGTCTCTTCTCAGGAATCACACTGAAAATACGGAAGACATCTTGAGCTTGAATACCCTTGTTAGTGCCTAATATGGCACTAAAATTTCCTACTCTGATGTAGGTTATTTTCTCTCAATATACACTTTGCATACTAATCTGAAAGAAAAATGTCTCTCCTCTAAGAATCTTTTCTACTATTCCATATTCTGCAATAATTGTGAGTTTCTTATATTAAAATAACAAGTTGCAAAGTACTTTTCTTGCATAAATGAGTGTATCCAACCATGAAACACTAAACTAGCGTGTATACACTATTTTGTTAGTGGCAGACACACTATGTCACACACATCATAATTCACTTTGTGAAGTTATCAGAATGCAGTACGTTTAAGTGTGAGTCAAAAAACCAAAAGCATAGTATTTCAGGCATTATATATCAGCCACATTTAAGTAAACTTAAATTATTGAATTTTAGGATCAGACATTTTGAAGTTTTTTTCATAATATTATTAACTTATCAGTAGTAAAGTAACACAATTTAGGAAGGCTTTTATTTTTTTAATCAGAAATAAAATTTCAGAGGCAAATATCAAAAGCAAGAGTAGAAATTAAATTGGAAATCGAAGTACCTGTGGAAAACTTAGTAAGAGACTGAATATGAGATATGAAGGAAAAGGACTTTCAAGTTAACTTCAAAATTTTTGAGGCAATGATTGATATTACTATATCATTAACATAAAGAGGACTGATGCAAATCAGAATCTTTGGGAAAGAATAAGTACAGTTTTAAATTCATCAAGTTCAAAAGTAGTGATTCATCATCTTACAGAGACCCATGAGGAAATAGAGATATGGGACCAGAGCTTTCTTGGCAAATCAAAGCCAAAATATTAAATAAATATCTTCATTATTAAGGCAAAAGTTACAACCATAGAAAAGAAAAAATTCATGGAGAGAAGGAAGACATTAACACATTGCTATAGAAAAATATTATCATGCTTTTACTAGGTCAGTAGCTCTTTGGTTGGGATAGACAGGCCCTTACAATCAGTATAAACAGTAAGAAGGGTCCCAACGTTTCAGAAAAGTTACTCAAAACAACAAATGAATATTATTAAAGACTCTTTGTGGTATGAGTTTACTGAATGCTAGGGATATTCAGGGACTTCCCTGGTAGCTCAGTTGGTAAAGAATCTGCCTGCACTGCAGGAGACCCCAGTTCGATTACTGGGCCAGGAAGATCTGATGGAGAAAGGATAGGCTGTCCACTCCAGTATTCTTGGGCTTCCCTGATGGCTCAGTTGGTAAAGAATCCATCCGGAATGTGGGAGACCTGGGTTCAGTCCTTGGGTTGGGAAGATCCCCTGGAGGAGGGCATGGCAACCCACTCTAGTATTCTTGCCTAGAGAATCCCCATGGACAGAGGAGCCTGGCAGCCTGTAGTCCATGAGATCACAAGGAGTCGGACACTGCTGAGCAACTAAGCACACAAGGATATTCAGTAATCCATAGTTGTTGTTTTTTCCCCTCATACAATGGTAACCGTTTTCATTTCTGCCAGTGTCCTTCTGCAGCTTATGAATGCTCCATTCTGCATACTGACTCAATCATTTTGTGCCCACCTAACTGGCCCTCTCCTTCCCTCTCCTCCTTAGGTTAAAGAGTAACTTGCCTAAAATGCCTGATGTCACAATAATGTGAAAAAATGGGAGACCCTGTTAATGCACAGAGGGAGCAAAGTGTAACTAACACCATGAGTGCCTACAAGCAAGCATATTAAGTGAAAGTGAAGTCGCTCAGTTGTGTCCGACTCTTTGCGACCAGTAGACTATAGCCCACCAAGCTCCTCCGTCCATGGGATTCTCCAGGCAAGAATACTGGAGTGGGTTGCCATTTCCTTCTCCAGGGGATCTTCCCAACCCAGGGATCGAACCCAGGTCTCCCACATTGCAGGCAGACACTTTAACCTCTGCACCACCAGGGAAGCCCTCAAAAGTACTAGCATCCAAGTACTAGCATCAAAGATTTTAAGGGAGGAAAGGAAGCCAGGTTGAAAGAAGAATGAGGAGGAGGCGGGAGAGGTGGCCCTACAGACGTCTCCTGCCACCTACAGATACCCAGGCATTATGGGACTTTTCCCTGGACCTCCAGAGAAGGGAGGACTGGAACTCAGCCCTACCAGAAATCAGACCAGACCAGAACCAGAATTCGAGTTCTCTGCCAAGAGGAGGTGATCAGTCTCCAGTCCTCAGCTCAGGCTGAGGGCCCTTTGACCAGATTCCTGTGTCCAGGACTGGGGGACTAGAAAAACAAGGAAGGGTAGGAAGGGTTAAGGAGAGAAAAGAGAGAGGAAAGGGGAGAGAGGTCAATATTAGGCACAAAAAAAGAAACCAGCACTTTCGATACCTGTTACACACTGCACTGTGTCATCATTTCTACTTATGATGCTATTTACCTAACAGCCCCTGAGAGCTCTCTGGGAGCCACTATGATTTCTCAAATAAATATGTATTTCAGTTGGTGTGCTTGTCTTGAGATCTCATTTTAATTACCCAGTAGGCATTAACAATGTCTTCCCAGCTGTTCCTTTCTATTATGTTCTGTAAATGAGCCTTTTGGTTCTTTTTAAAAATTCATCTTTGACCTAAGGATGATGAGAGTACTCAAGCAGTTGTGGCAACAAACAGTATAGAATCTCCACAGTTGGGAAATGAAGTAGGCAGCTTTCTGAAAGATCGTCACCGTCTGTGGCTTCCACATATGGGCATGCATTGTATTTAAGATTTTTATGAATTATATTCTTAAAGTTTTCCAAATAAAACTTGTGAAGGAAAGTTGAGAATCCCTCTGGATACCACTTTGAATATTTATAGGAAAATGCTCTTTACTTAACTAGTCCTTTATGTCACTAAATAGGACAAGAATGAAAAAAGAAAGGAAGATTTAATGGATTTAATGACAAACTATTTTTCTGCCTAATGTTTCACATTATGGTATTATGCCCCTTTGGCTATGGGCAGAACATTCTTATTGAATAAATCAAATTGTGTTCCTCTTTGATTTGAAAGATCTGATGATTCATTTGGCCCATCAAATTTGAAAAGCTTTCTATCAATATAGAAATAAATGCAAGTATGTAACAACTTACATTGTGAAATCTCCATAAGTATAACTAAAAAGATGACTTTCTACTAATTAAGTTGCTTTCACAAACCTTTTTCCCTCCAAAAACTGAAAAGAAATTTGAAATTGATTATTTCCTTTCTTCAAAGCCATTTTGTCTTGAGAAACTTCAAAAAGAATTTTAAGAAAACTCTGATTATCACATTAGGCTTCTTTTCCCTTCCAAGACTGTATTTCTAAAACACAGAAGTCCATCTAAGAATGATTTTTTTTTTTTCATTTTGTAGCAAATAGAAATTTATCCTGCAAGTCCCTACAGAAACCTGAGAGAAAAATCAATGATCACTTTGACAAGAACAATGCTACTTTCTTCTGGACAGGTCACCTAGTTCCTAGTAGTCTGTTCTCCTCTAAGGACAATTTATTTAGAAAATCAGGCAAGTCACTCCTGAGGTTGCTCAGTACTGTGGTACCAGTCACGCACAATACACAAAGAACTTTAAACTTCACAACTACTGGGAAGCTATTTCTTAGTACACCTGCTTCATGAGTGAAAATCTTTCTATTCTTCTGGTACAAAGAATAGCAGCTGCTGTGACCATTCTCATTTAGATTTGTCTGTGAAGACGGAATCAGTAAATGGAGTGGGACACATTATCCTTTCTTTGGAGATGAGTCACTATAGGATATTGCTTGAGAACACAGTCTTTTAAGTCAGACTAATGGGGTTTTGCATCCTGCTTCTAACCTTTACTGACTTTGTATCTTTGTATTCTTGGATATTTTTCTTAAATCTCCGAACTTCCATTTCACCATTTGAAAAGAGCAGATAACAATACCAAAAGGCATGGTTCTATTCATTTATTTAGATGGCATTTATAAAACCATAAGTAAAGGGCCTATACATGATTAGTCCTCAGGAACAGTGAATCATTTTTGTTGCTATCATTATAGTTATCCACTTCATTTAGAGAAAGAGCCTATATATTTATACTTCAAAAATCTTCAAGGACATGGTTAAAACCTGAATGCAAGATGATCTTGATGCTATGATTATGCTTTAAATTTTTTGAAACATTTATAGCCTAAATCTATAGCTCTAAAAGATTTTTGAAGCTTTTATTGATTTAAAGCGGGGGGGAAAAGAAGCAAGATTTGAGAACTGGAATAAGAGCTCAGCATATCAGGAGTCAGTAGAGCAGAGGTTGGGATTACCTCTCTCAGGTCTGTATTGATTCTGTGATTGTTCATTACAGCACCAAACCTGCCTCCTTGAGAACCCACATCATGTACTTAATCCTCCGCAGACACTCCATTTCTGACAGTCGGGGAAAGTGTGCATGGATTGAGTCCTCTCCCTTTGAAGTTCTCCTTTTCTCTCTCGCAGTTATTTCCAGCTGTAATACAAAACTTGTGAATGGCTGCTTCTTAGTCGATCTGTGCCATTAGAGCAACAGATAATAGGCAGGTATTACAAAAGCGAAGAAGAATTACCGCACGCTGGTGCTGCTCTAAGTGCTTCTCACAGAGTCCATGTGACAACCCTATGAGATGGATACTGTTGTTGTTACCCCTGTTTTACAGAGGCGGGGGACACAGGCACAGGGAACGTAGGTTACTGGCCCAAGCTGATGGTTCAGAAATGGCAAACTCAGACAGCCTGGCTCCCAGGTATCCAAATAGGACCTTGAGTTGTCTCCAGGAGAAAGATAAAAATAACAATTAATTTAGTGTAACATTGATTTTTAAATTTTTTTCCTTGTAACAATAGTAAATCCATTTAGCATATATAAGATAATTGAAAATAGATAAATGAAGTATTTAAGATCTCGGAGCTCTTTAGAAATGAAGGCTGGATGACAACCCAGGTTTTCTTTCTATGAGTGTTCTTTTCCCCCCCTTTTTTTGTTGTTGGAATATAATTGCTTTACAATGTTGTTAGTTTCTGCTGTACAATGAAATGAATCAGCTACATGCATACATTTATCCCCTTGCTCTTGAGCCTCCTTCCAACACCCTCCCCCTCTCACCCCTCCAGGTCACCACAGAGCACTGAGCTGGGCTCCCTGTGCTGTACAGCAGCTGCCAACTAGCTATCTATTTGACACATGATAGTGTGTGTCCAAATCTCACAACTCATCCCATCCCCATCCCGTCTCCCCATATCCACATGTCTGTTCTGTATGTGTATGTCTCTATTCCTCTCTACAAATAGATTCATCTGTACCATTTTTCTAGAATCTGCATATATGCATTAATATATAATGTTTTCTTTTCTTTTTGATTTGCTTTACTCTGTATGAATGCTCTTCTTGTTCTTGTGAACCAGAGCCTAACAGTTGCAAGACTGAATAGTAATTGGTCTGCAAACTAATTTGGTAACCACATTTTACCTGAAATTAAAATATTTGTTTACTTCTATAGATGAAGACTTTTGAAAGGTTAGAGTTAAAACCTCATCAAAAGACACAACTTTAAATAATAATATAGATTACTTATTAAGTAAAACTTAAACAACTTCATTGAATTTGGATAAAGAATATCAAAATAAAAAAACTGGAATATACATTTTGAAGTAACCACTTACAAGGCAGCTCAAGGAAAAAAAAAAGATAATCCAGTTTTCTCTAGTCTTAAGAAATACAGCTATTGTAACTTTAAAATATGCTATGAAATAGAAGAATATTTTCAAACATAGAACAAGCTGGTAAAATAATATGAACTATGGATTATTATTGGTTGATTAAATTCTGTTTTATAGATTCAAAACTGATAAAGCATTATTATCACAACATATTATTTAGATACTAGACAAAGCAGCAATAATAAACTATCAGTGGGCTGAGTATTACCCAGGGTTTATTAAGGAGCATAAATCTAATTTCTCTGATAGGGCTCAAATGAGAGGTGTGATAAATGCATAAAAGTTATCTCTTCTCTGTTTACAGCAAAGCATCAACTATAGCATAATTACGAGTAGAGTACCTAACAAGCATTGCAAATACTACCAAGTCAGATGTGAGAGATGGGTCAGGTTACTTAATTTGGGGGTCATAGTTTCCGCATCATTCAGATTAAAGCATTGTTCAAGAGGATATCTTAGATTTCTTCCTGCTTCTAATAGTCTGTCCTCTATAGAAAGCTGGTTGATACAGCTGCAGCAACATTCATTAACAGTGAACATTAAGAGGGTCCAACCTTGTGAACTATATTACTTTTGCCACAGTTCTAGTTTATGAGTTACATAGATAAACAACCTCTGTCTACTCAGGGATTTGTTATTTCTTTATTTAGTCGACAAACTTTGTAGCAAACCTTCTACTTACCTGGCTGTGTTCAAAGGGCAGGGGACACAGTGATAAGTGAGACCATGGTGCTTCTCCTAAAGAAACACACAGAAACACATGGATGCCACATACTGGATTTTTAAATGCCTGTTTCTCCATCTAAAGGCTATCATAATACCCTTGCTATAGAAACTATAGGTCCTTGAAGCTCTACGTGAGGAATATAAGGAGCCTGTGACAATGAAGACATGATTCGAGCTAGGTTTTTTAAGATAAATGCCTGCTGGGCTGCCGTCTATGGGGTCGCACAGAGTCGGACACGACAGAAGTGACAGCAGCAGCAGCAGCAGCAGGGGAGAAAGAGCAGTAAATATAAAGGGGGAGTCTTTACGATGACACTGAATTAAAAATGGCCCCGTGAGCTTTGGCTCAGGGTCAGAAGAAGAAAGAGGAGAGGGAGGAACAGTATTCCTTGAGAAGCAGATTATATGATGAATCATATAACAGAAAATGGTCATGTCCTTGGATAGCATAGAGACCCGTCTGGGGAGCAGACACATGAGGAAAAATAACTTTAGGAGCAGAACTGATTCTTTTTTTTTTTCTAATCATGTTATGTACTTATGTATTTTGGCTGCGCTGTGTCTGTGTTGCTGCCTGGGCTTTCCTCTAGTTACAGCCAGCTGGACTGCTCTCTAGTGGGTGCATGGGCCTCCCGTTGCAGTGCCTTCCCTTGCGGTGGAACAGTCTCCAGGGCACTGAGGCTTCAGTTGTGTGGTTTCCAGGCTCTGGAGCACAGGCTCAATAGTTGTGGCTCTCAGGCTCAGTTGCTCTGTGGCATGTGGGATCTTTCTGGTCCAGGGATCTAACCTGTGTCTCCCGTGTTGGCAGGCAGAAGAACTGATTCTTAATCGAATGTTGTATCCTCACAGAGGGGTTGTTTCAGCTGTCACTCTGAGGCTGGCCAATGGCCCAGTCAGGTGGCTACAGCCAGTGAGTCTGGCAGGCTCACAGTCTCCCACCGAAATGTCCCTGATGGCATCAACTCCTGTCCCAGAGTGGGGACGAAGGCAAGCAGGAGTGTGCATAGATAATACATCAGACCCAGTAACACAGCAGTGAGTCATGGGAGCCATTACAGTGGAGTCTCAGATGGGCCCAAAGGGACCCACCTAGGGCAAGGCCCCCAGTGGGGATGACCTCAGACCCCAAACCAGACACCACGATCCATTTAGCTTGGTGCAAGGATTGCAGGGACCACACACACAGTCACTTGTCCACTGCACATGGTAAGCCCAAGAAGTGTCATCCTCCCACGCCAGCCCTCTGAAGGCTAACCAAGGCATAGTGCCTCTGGTCATTCTTAGAGACAGAGCGCCATCAGTTTAATCCCCAGTGTTTCTTTTCAAAAGTCAAGAGGTCTGGACAACAATCGATGAAGTCCTCAGACTTACCCCCAGGCACACAAGGAGGGTGGAGAGAACACCCATTTCAGTTATGGGAGCCACTTGTCAGGGTTTGGCCACAAATTTTGTGGGCAAGGGAGCCAGGTTGAGCAGCTGGTCAGGAGTCTGTTGTCACAGGGAAGCTGATTTGGGAGGAGCCTGTGCTCCCACAGAAGGGGTGATGCCCAGTAGGCAGTGGCTGATGCTGCTAGCATTCTGTTGTCTTGGAAGCGGCTGCTGTCAGGGGTCTCTGAAGAAAGAGGATTCGTATACTGTGTGTCCCATGCGGTGAAATTCTCCTTTGCTAACTTGGGCAAAATTACTTCCAGAGAGGATCTATTTAAGTCCATAAGGTCTCTTAGGGACCTCTGTGCAAAGCAATTGCAAGGAGCGCTACACCTTTTTTTCTTTTTTTTTTTTTATGAAATGTTGACAGCTTTCTGCACTGCAGAATATACACCAACCAGTGCCAGGGATGTGCTCAGCATTACTCAGCTCATGAGAGCTGATCATCTCTGGACCCACCAGAAGAGGCCCCAAGGGGTAGATACAGAACTGCTTCCCTAGCTTTGTCTGAGCCCCTCTGTTGTATGCCTGATTTGACTCACTGAGCAAGTTTAGGTAGAGTCAGCTGGGCTAAAAAGAAGGCCAAAGCACCAAAAAAACATACTCAAATACTCTAGCATCCTCCAAGAACGGCCCACAGCTTCTGCCAGCACTTCCCAGGAACCACTGGCAAAATGCCCACAGAGCCTTCAAACTCTTGCAGACAAACCACAAGCACCCCTCTAGAATGCCCCGTGGACTCCCCTATCCCCCCCACAAAGGTGCTCATTTGGGATTGTCAGGCTTTTCGCTTTTCCCAAACGGTCTTATGCTTAATCAACTCACAAAATTTGTTCATCAAAAGAGCTCAGTTCACTTCAGTTTAATTCAGTCGCTCAGTCGTGTCTGACTCTTTGCAACCCCATGAATTGCAGCATGCCAGGCCTCCCTGTCCATCACCAGCTCCCGGAGTTCACCCAGATTCACATCCATTGAGTCAGTGATGTCATCCAACCACCTCATCCTCTGTCGTCCCCTTCTCCTCCTGCCCCCAATCCCTGCCAGTATCAAAGTTCTTTTCCAATGAGTCAGAAGAGCTAGGTGATCAGAAAAGAGTTAAGCCAATCAAAAATGAACCAGAATTGAAGTCTTCATAATGCCTTTCATCACTTGTTGTGATAGTGTAAGAGGCTAAAATCAGAGAAAGCACCAACTCTCCCCCTGCTCCATTTTCCTCTATGAAATAGCATCACTCCAGAGTGTGATGGGGCTTCCCTGGTGGCTCAGAAGGTATAGAATCTGCCTGCAATGAGAGTGATCTGGGTTTGATCTCTGGGTCAGGAAGATACCCTGGAGAAGGGAATGGCTACCTCTTCCAGCATTCTTTTTTATTATTATTTATTTTAATTGGAGGGTAATTACTTTACAATATTGTGGTAGCTTTTGCCATACACTGACATGAATCAGCCATGGGTGTACATGTGTTCCCCACCTTGAACTCCTCGCACCTCTCTCTCATCCCATCCCTCAGGGTCATCCCAGTACACCAGCTCTGAGCACCCTGTCTCATGCATTGAACCTGGACTGGCTATCTATTTCACACATGGTAATCTACATGTTTTTATGCCATTCTCTCAAATCATCCCACCCTCACCTTCTGCCACAGAGTCCAAAACTCTCTTTTTTACATCTGTGTCTCTCTTGCTGTCTGTCATATAAGGTCATCGTTACCATCTTTGTAAATTCCATATATATGCATTAATATACAGTATTGGTGTTTTTCTTTCTGACTTACTTCATTCTGTATAACAGGCTCTAGTTTCATCCACCTCATTAGAACTGATTCAAATGCATTCTCTTTAATAGCTGAGTAATACTCCATTGTGTATATGTACCACAGCTTTCTTATCCATTCATCTGCTGATGGACATCTAGGTTGCTTCCATGTCCTAGCTATTGTAAGCAGTGCTGCGATGAACATTGGAGTACATGCGTCTCTTTCAATTCTCCTTCCGGTATTCTTGCCTGGGAAATTCCACAAACAGAGGAGCCTGGCGGGCTACAGTCCATGAAATCACAAAGAGTCGGACATGACTGAGTGACTAACACTTTCAGAGTTGGGTGGATAAGCACAGGAGTAAGGGTGTCTCCCTGTAGAGGGAGCCTTAAACAAAAGATCCTTGCAATGCAGAGAAAAGGCAGGAGTAGAAAATTACTGCATATTGAGTGACAGTCTGGAAGATACCTTCAAGTTTCCACAATAAGAAGAGGCCTGAATGCAGGCACCGGGGATAGGAAAAATCACACATAGGTTTTCTGGTCAGGAACCAGACTCTTTCTTCAATATGGTTTGCTAAGAAATTAAATTTTTGTCCTACAGGTAATAGAAAACCAAAGGTTTTCAAATGAGAAATGTCATGGGCTGCTTTGATTTTTTTTTTTCTTAATTGGAACTACGGGGCATAAGATGAAGAGGAGAAAAAAAGTTAAGCAAAGAGAGAACTTTGCAGTAACCTAAACAAATTCAGTTCTGAACCAGATAGTAAGAAGGTATAGATAAGTGTTTGGGTAAGCAATTCAAGAATTAATTCAATAAGAACTGTTAACAAGTGGATATGAGAGATTTTTTAAAAAACAGTGAATAAATAGTTGTCAATAGAAACTATTTTAGCTTAGGAGACATGGCATTGGAAATTTTTAGTGAAGATAGAAAGTATAAGACCAATAAGCTGAGAGAGAAGTTTATGATTAGTCTAAAGATTTCTAATTATTCTGATAAATAGCTAAATATTCTAAGTAAGGCCTGGATTATAAAAAACAGTGAATAAATAGTTGTCAATAGAAACTATTTTAGCTTAGGAGACATGGCATTGGAAATTTTTAGTGAAGATAGAAAGTATAAGACCAATAAGCTGAGAGAGAAGTTTATGATTAGTCTAAAGATTTCTAATTATTCTGATAAATAGCTAAATATTCTAAGTAAGGCCTGGATTTCATATGACAGTTGGAGCCTATAAACTGATCTGGGAACTTACAGAAAGATGTTCACTGTGCCATTTATCCATATAACTGAATTAAAAAAATGTATATCAAATGTATACTTCTGATCTAAAGTTTGGTTGCATGCTAAGTCTCTTCAGTCATGTCTGACTCTTTGCAACCTTATGGACCATAGACTGCCAAGCTCCTCTTCTCATGAGGATTCTCCAGGCAAGAATACTGAAGTGGTTGCCATGTCCTCCTCTAGGGCATCTTCCTGACCCAGGGATTGAACCAGTGTCTCTGGCATCTCCTGCATCACAGGCAGAGTCTTTACTGCTGAGCCACCCAGGAAGCCCTATCTGAAATTTAGAAAAATCTAATTTTCAGTTTGAATTGTAAATAGTCACATAATTCTTCACTTTTGCTCTTGGGGCTCAGGGAGGACCTTCCCTAAATATACCACAAAGGCATACTGATTATTTTGAATTAAAATAAGTTAATAAATGGCCAATGCAAGGTGGACATTCTGACCATCTTCTCTGTCTCCCTGAAAACAGGAAATAAACCTCCCCTGTGAAAGGTGCACCCCCTGCATCTGGTGGTTGAAGGACCCTCTTAATGTCGGAGAGAGAGAATTCAGGCAGAGAAGCAGGAGTAAACAAACCATACTTCTTTCTAACTTTACTACCACAAGCCCAAACTGTTTTTAGATGATTCTTCACTAGCTGAGCACCCAAAGCCTAAGTTTCGTTGACCTGTTAATTTCTCATAAATCTATTGTTCGTTTGTCCGAAAATTATAAAAGTTGCCTGCTCTGGTCACTTCTAAGGTTCATTTCTGTAAGATTTCCACAAGGATGAAATAAAATTTATTTATTTTTCTTCCATTAATCTGTCTTGTGTCAATTTTATTATTATTCCAGCCACAAAATCTTGTACAAAGTATTGGAGTTTTAGCTTTAGCCTCAGTTCTTCCAATGAATATTCAGGACTGAACTGAATCTGTCTTGTGTCAATTTTATTTTTATTCTAGCCACAAAAACTTAAGCATAGTAGAGGGGGAAATATTCCTCTCCCCAAACTATATTCACACAACTTTAAAGAGAATGACTGACCATCTAAATAAGAAAATGGCTCTAGACAAGAATTATGAACCATTATTATAGCGTATCTGTGAAGTAAGGGAACATATTTACTGTTCAGTTTGTGAAAAATAGATGATAAAGAAATAGATAGATGCATATAATGTGTATATACACACACATTAAATACTATGTTCAGTATATATTGCATGGCACCAGTGGTTACTTATGAACAACATAAAACTGACTCAAGAAATAAGAAAGAGAATTGTTTCAGTGATTTGCTTTAAGTTTTATATTACGATTCTTTTATACATTGCTTTCTAGACTTAGCCAACTACTCTGAGCCACCAGAGATGACTTCCATGGGTGGCCCACTGTTGAGCTTATATATCATTCCTCCTAATGCCTTAACTCTAAATATTCATTGGAAGATCTGATGCTAAAGCTGAAGCTCCAATATTTGGGCTGCCTGATGCAAAGATCCAACTCGTTTGAAAAGACCCTGATGCTGGGAAGGATTGAAGGCAAAAGAAGAGGGCAGCAATGAATGAGATGGTTAGATGGCATCACTGACTCAACGGACATGAATTTGAGCAAACTCTTGGAGACAGCGAAGGACAGGAGAGCCTGGTGTGCTGCACTCCACGAGGTTGCAAAGAGTCAGAATGACTTACAACTGAACAACTAATGCCAGAGTTTTTTTGTTTTGTTTTGTTTTTGCCTCTTTATGTGGTTCAAACTCATCTAAATTTTCTCTTTGAACAATTATAGCTTAACAATACCTGTCTTAATTTGTTCAGTTTTCTTTTTTTTTTCAAACATCAGTTTTGTGTGTGTGTGTGGTTTTTGTTTGTTTGTTTGTTTGTTTTCCTGTAAACTATGCTTTCTTTGTGGTATCTTTGGTCTTGTCAACCCTTGAACTGATGTCTACCAGCACTTAAGCTTAGTGTTATGTGCTACTTAAGGGCAGATCTCTTGCCTTATCTACTTTGTATTTCCAAAAGCTGGGCCCAAAAAAGTGTGAATAGGTGAATGGAAGGTCAACAAATTGATAATAAACCAGAAATTTTAGATTATTGGCTCAAGATATTGCTTCCTTATTTTAAAGTTGAATTACTTTTATTAAAATCCATGTACTATGTCTTTACATTTGGTGACTTCATTATACCTCTAGAGGATGGAATCCAAAAAGTATTCCTTAATTCTAAAACTAAATATACAGTTACCAGATATCTGAAAAATTACATCAAATAAAAATATGAAATGCTCTAATATGTCTTTCTTTTTGAAAAAAGGAATGAAAGATACAGCCATTATATTTTTTAAAGTGAATAGAATTGAGATAAACTAAGATGAACAAAACAATATGTGTTTTAGACTGTTGCTTCCGATTTCTGAAATAAATGTTATTGTAGATTTCAGGTATTTAACCTGGAACAAACTGAAATTGATTCTGTCTAGACAAAACAAAATGGTNGGAATGAAAGATACAGCCATTATATTTTTTAAAGTGAATAGAATTGAGATAAACTAAGATGAACAAAACAATATGTGTTTTAGACTGTTGCTTCCGATTTCTGAAATAAATGTTATTGTAGATTTCAGGTATTTAACCTGGAACAAACTGAAATTGATTCTGTCTAGACAAAACAAAATGGTATAAACAGTTCCCCTACCAAACAAAATGCTCCAAATTTTCTTTCACCTTCACATTTATTACTGTTCCTATGAAACAGATTCTTAATCTTGAAGTGTATTGATGTCTAATTTACCTTGAAGCTTATGTATAAATATTCAAGCAGTAAGAGAAAGAGAGGACTTATGGGATTTGGAAATGTGGTATTACAGGCTTCACCTTACAATGGAGGAGAAAATGAAACTTTCTTCCTACAGCATTTCATGGTAGTTAACCATAAAATAAAATTGACAGGTTGGCAACACTGTAAAATTCCTATACAAATACAGGTCATGGTATTCAGCCCCCAGTTATGTCTCTGGGTAGCAATATTTCTGGGCTTTCAGTTGGTTTAAACTCTGTTTTGGAATGTCAGTCTGGGTTGGCAGACACTTAGAACAGCCCGACATACAAAGTCAAAGCTTAATAAGACTACTCAGAAAGCGGCAAACCATGAGGGCCTCATTACTGCACCAATATGTAACTATCAGTTCCTCAGCAGAGGCCTTTATTTGATATGGTTTTGAACAATTTCCTGAGGTGCATAGGGCAATAAAAGACTTTGGGTGCTGTGTTCCTAATCCAAGTTTCCCATGTAATAGTAAAATGACCTCATTTATCTTCTGGTCTGCTTGTCATCCACTTAGACTATACTATATCAGACATCCTTAGCCTACTACAAGAAACTGATTCTGTACTCTATCATGATGAATGACTCACCCTAGACTGCCCAAGCTTTCCTTTCTTGGATCAAAGTCACCGGCACAGTTACTGCCAAATGGATTTCAATTAATCCATCAAGGTGGGGGTAGGGGAAGCTATCAGTCATCTTGAAAAAAAAAAAAGAAAATCAATTGACCAAGAATTTTAAGCATCTTTTAAGTGCTGATCTTGGTACAGGAGAATACTGAGAAAGAAAAACAAAAGTTTTAGATGTAGCCCCTGCCCTCCAGTAGCTTATTACCTAACCAAGGAAAAGCATAGAATAAAAAACCAGGCAACTGCTAAACTGGATGATACACAGCTAAGAGTTAAGCGGACGTGAGAAGAATGGTACTAAAACTACTAGAAAAGTAATCCCCTGAACAGCAGGATTCCCTACAATTCCATCTTTTTTCCATTTTCCTGGCTTCTGTGTTATACAGCAACATAGCATGTTTGTTTTGAGGCAATCTGGTGATTCTACCTCTACTTACTGCTATTGTTTCTAATATCCTCAGATTGAAGCATCTTGAAACTAAAAAGATATATTTGTTTAATACTATGTCGTTTGCAGGTTTAGAATTTAAATTCTTTATAAACTTTCATTTAAAAATCTTGAATAAAAAGAAGCTTTAGTCAACAAACACTGAGCACATTTAGAGTCAGTCCTAGAAAAAACCAAGAGTGACGATAGTCTGTTCAGCTACCTGGAGACAATGCACATTACAGACACCTGAGGCTAATGAAAAATATCATCATATCTGATACAGGTCAGAATGGATTTAAGCTGGTTAAAGACAGATTGTGGTCCACTGGAGAAGGGAATGACAAACCCCTTCAGTATTCTTGCCTTGAGAACCCCATGAACAGTATGAAAAGGCAAAATGAGAAGATACTGAAAGAGGAACTCCCAAGGTCATTAGGTGCCCCATATGCTACTGGAGATCAGTGGAGAAATAACTCCAGAAAGAATGAAGGGATGAGCCAAAGCAAAAACAATATCCAACTGAGGATGTGACTGATGATAGAAGCGAGGTCCAATGCTGTAAAGAGCAATATTGCACAGGAATCTGGAATGTCAGGTCCATGAATCAAAGCAAATTGGAAGTGGTCAAACAGGAGATGGCAAGAGTGAACATCGACATTCTAGGAATCAGCGAAATATAATGGACTGGAATGGGTGAATTTAACTCAGATGACCATTATATCTACTACTGTGGGCAGGAATCCCTTAGAAGAAATGGAGTAGCCATCTAGTCAAAAAAGAGTCTGAAATGCAATATTTGGATGCAATCTTAAAAACGACAGAATGATCTCTGTTCGTTTCCAAGGCAAACCATTCAATATCACAATAATCCAAGCCTATGCCCCAACCAGTAATGCTTAAGAAGCTGAAGTTGAATGGTTCTATGAAGACCTACAAGACCTTTTAGAACTAACACCCAAAAAAGATGTCCTTTTCATTATAGGGGACTGGAATGCAAAAGTAGGAAGTCAAGAAACACCTGGAGTAACAGGCAAATTTGGCCTTGGAGTATAGAATAAAGCAGGGCAAAGGCTAATAGAGTTCTGCCAAGAGAACACACTGGTCATAGCAAATACCGTGTTCCAACAACACAAGAGAAGACTCTACACATGGACATCACCAGATGGTCAACACTGAAATCAGATTGATTATATTCTTTGCAGCCAAAGATGGAGAAGCTCTATACAGTCAACAAAAACAAGACCAGGAGCTGACTGTGGCTCAGATCATGAACTCCTTATTACCAAATTCAGACTTAAATTGAAGAAAGTAGGGAAAACCGCTAGACCATTCAGGTATGACCTAAATCAAATCCCTTATGATTATACAGTGGAAGTGAGAAATAGATTTAAGGGCCTAGATCTGATAGATAGAGTGCCTGATGAACTATGGATGGAGGTTCATGACATTGTACAGGAGACAGGGATCAAGACCATCCCCATGGAAAAGAAATGCAAAAAAGCAAAATGGCTGTCTGGGGAGGCCTTACAAATAGCTGTGAAAAGAAGAGAAGTGAAAGGCAAAGGAGAAAAGGAAAGATATAAACATCTGAATGCAGAGTTCCAAAGAATAGCAAGAAGAGATAAGAAAACCTTCTTCAGCAGTCAATGCAAAGAAATAGAGGAAAACAACAGAATGGGAAAGACTAGAGATCTCTTCAAGAGAATTGGAGATACAAGGGAACATTTCATGCAAAGATGTGCTCAATAAAAGACAGAAATGGTATGGGCCTAACAGAAGCAGAAGATATTAAGAAGAGATGGCAAGAATACACAGAAGAATTGTACAAAAAAGATCTTCATGACTCAGATAATCATGATGGTGTGATCACTCACCTAGAGCCAGACATCCTGGAATGTGAAGTCAAGTAGGCCTTGGGGAGCATCACTACGAACAAAGCTAGTGGAGGTGATGGGATTCCAGTTGAGCTATTTCAAATCTTGAAAGCTGATGCTGTGAAAGTACTGCCCTCAATATGCCAGCAAATTTTGAAAACTCAGAAGTGGACACAGGACTGGAAAAGGTCTGTTTTCATTCCAATCCCAAAGAAAGGCAATGCCAAAGAATGCTCAAACTACTGTACAATTGCACTCATCTCACACGCTAGTCAAATAATGCTCAAAATTCTCCAAGCCAGGCTTCAGGGATACAGGAACCATGAACGTCCAGATTTTCAAGCTGGTTTTAGAAAAGGCAGAGGAACCAGAGATCAAATTGCCATCTGCTGGATCATCGAAAAAGCAAGAGAGTTCCAGAAACCCATCTATTTCTGCTTTGTTGACTATGCCAAAACCTTTGACTGTGTGGATCAAAATCAACTGTGGAAAATTCTGAAAGAGATGGGAATACCAGACCACCTGACCTGCCTCCTGAGAAACCTATATGCAGGTCAAGAAGCAACAGTTAAAACTGGACATGGAACAACAGACTGGTTCCAAACAGGAAAAGGAGTACATCAAGGCTCTATATTGTCACCTTGCTTATTTAACTTATATGCAGAGTGCATCTTGAGAAACACTGGGCTGGAAGAAGCACTAGCTGGAATTAAGATTCATGGGAGAAATATCAGTAACCTCAGATATGCAGATGACACCACCCCTATGGCCGAAAGTGAAGAGGAACTAAAAAGCCTCTTGATGAAAGTGAAAGAGGAGAGTGAGAAGGTTGGCTTAAAGTTCAACATTCAGAAAACTAGGATCATGGTATCTGGTCCCATCACTTCATAGGAAATAGATGGGGAAACAGTGGAAACAGTGTCAGACTTTACTTTTTGGGGCTCCAAAATCACTGCAGATGGTGATTGCAGCCATGTAAAAGATACTTACTCCTTGAAAGGAAAGTTATGACCAACCTAGAGAGCATATTCAAAAGCAGAGACATTACTTTGCCAACAAAGGTCCATCTAGTCAAGGCTATGGTTTTTCCAGTGGTCATGTATGGATGTGAGAGTTGGACTGTGAAGAAAGCTGAGCACCGAAGAATCGATGTTTTTGAACTGTGGTGTTGAAGATTCTTGAGAGTCCCATGGACTGCAAAGAGATCCAACCATTCCATTCTAAAGGAGATCAGTCCTGGTGTTCTTTGGAAGGAATGATACTAAAGCTGAAACTCCAGTACTTTGACCACCTCATGTGAAGAGTTGACCCACTGGAAATTACTCTGATGCTGGGAGGAATTGGGGGCAAGAGGAGAAGGGGACGACAGAGGATGAGATGGCTGGATGGCATCACCAACTCGATAGACATGAGTCTGAGTGAACTCCAGGAGTTGGTGATAGACAGGGAGGCCTGGTGTGCTGCGATTCATGGGGTTGTAAAGAGTCGGACATGACTGAGCGACTGAACTGACTGACTAAAGACATATTATGCTCATTCAAAATACTGAAAAGAAAATTGAGTCTATAAAGAGAAAAAACCTGCTCGGCCTTATAAATCCTGTTTGCAGAGCTTAAACCAGTAAATCATAAGAGAAATCAACCCTGAATACTCATTGGAAGGATTGATATAGAGGTTGAAACTCCAGTATTTTGTTACCTGATGCAAAAGCTGACTAATTGGAAAAGTCCCTAATGCTAAGAAAGACTGAGGGCAGGAGGAAAAGAGGGCATTAGAGGATGAGATGGCTGGATGGTATCACCAATGCAACGGATATGCACTTGGGCAAACTTTAGGAGATAGTGAGGGACAGAGGGACCTGGTGTGGTATGATCCACGGGTTCGCAAAGAGTCAGACACGACTGGGTGACTGAACAGCAGCAGAGCTTAAAAGGAAGTGAGACTCATGTGTGATTCATAACATGACTCATATGTGATCCATAACATATGTCTTTACATACAGTTCTTCACAGTGATGTGTTTGTAAAGGAAGGTTTCTAAAAGACATTTTCAACATTAGACAGACACAATAACAAAACTGTAAAAGCTGAAGGCCATTATTTCAATTAGGATTTGATATTTAATTGAGAAACAATCAAAGATGTTCCTGGAATTGAGTTGATTGTAGTCAAAGAGACAGGCTGTTCACTAATTTAACCAGTGGTTTTTTGTTAGTGTGTGTGTCTCTGTGTGCAAATTTTTAATCATTCTGAAATTACATTAAATAATAATATAACAATGGGATTTCATTTTAGACAACAGCAGATATTCACTTAATGAGTTCTTTTTTAAAATAGTACTTCAATATTAATAACTTTACATGATAAATTCTAGAATAGCATCACAATTTCACTGAATTCTTAGAATGAAGTTTAAACGTGTNTAATAATATAACAATGGGATTTCATTTTAGACAACAGCAGATATTCACTTAATGAGTTCTTTTTTAAAATAGTACTTCAATATTAATAACTTTACATGATAAATTCTAGAATAGCATCACAATTTCACTGAATTCTTAGAATGAAGTTTAAACGTGTTAGTATAATCATTATTTTACTTTTTTTGATCTACTAATATCGAAAATTGCTGAAACTCTTACAGTAAACTATTTCTCTTTTCCAGGGGGAAGTTTGAGAGACTTCTGCACAAATTTTCAATATATGGGTGCTTTGAGAGGATTGGTATAACGAGAAGCTACAGAAAGTGGCAGACAATTCAGTTTCATTCAAGACAGTGTTGTGGGAACAAAGCATCCCAAAACTTTCCTAGAAAGTTAAAATTTCCCAGGAGTCATTGAAGGATCTCCCAGGTTGTCTGTATTAAATAAAACCATTCTAGAAGGCACCAGAAGATAAGGAGAAAACATTTAATGCTAAGGAAAAAGAACAAACCTGGGGCTAGAAGTGCTCATTCAAATCTGAAGGCCTGTCATTGGGATGGACTAGGATTTTTGAGGTCTTATTCCTGTCAAACAAAACTTTAGGGCATAGGATGAACAGTGGGGTCCTCTGATCCTCTAAGAAGTTCCTGTCACTACTAAAGTTGAATCAAGTCAGCTGCTGCATGCACTACTTTTGTTTCCCTTTACTATGAAATAGTCATAACCAGAATGTGACCACATGAAAAGTAAACCCTATCAGCAAAAAGTTTCCTTTCTGCCTGCGGAAGAAAAGTGCAAAGGCCTCTGTGAAGCAACAACCTTTCTATTTTAGTTTGTGAGATTTATCTATCATAAACCATACCTAGTTATCCAGAAAGTGAAGTTGAGGGGAAAAGGTTAGGATCAGGGAGGTGAAACCCTCTTCTTAAAAGAGAAATAAACCCAATAGAAAATAATTTGTGGTTACCAAAGAAAAAATTGAAGGCAGGAGAAGGGGATGACGGAGGATGAGATGATTGGATGGCATCACCATTGGATGGACATGAGTTTGAGCAAGTTCCAGGAGTTGGTGATGGACAGGAAGGTCCGGAGTACAGCAGTCCATGGGGTCACAAAGAGTCAGACATGACTAAGCGACAGAACTGAACTGAACTTACCAAAGGGTAAAGTGGGGAGTGATAAATTAGGAGTTTGGGATTAACAGAGACACGCTAGTATATATAAAACAGATTCTTTTTAAAAAAGGACTTATTGTAAGCACAGGGAACTGTATTCAATCTTGTAATAATCTATAAGGGAAAAGAATCTGTAAAAGAATAGATATATTTATCGGGGAGAAGAATAGGACAGGTGAATCCCGTTTAGTTTACCCTAGTGTTGAAAGATCATGAACAGCAGTAAGAGCTGTTTCTGAGAGCAGAGAATGAACTGGTATTTGCTTATGTTTTAGATCTTCTATAAATGTGCCCAAAGCTGCATCTCCCAGCCACCCAAGGCATACAAGAAACTTCTGGATACTTGGCAGGACCTCTGTCTGAGGTATCTAGGGGAAAAGTGGCCCAGTGGGAAGAGTGTAAACCTGGAGCCAGTGGGCAAGCAACTCTTTACAGGAATAAGCCTTAGAACTGAGCTAAAAAATTATACTCTAGGGTTCTCAAAGAGTCCCTCCACACCTTCAAAGCAGGAGATATGGGAATTAAGTCAAAGGAAACCTGAAAACTCTAGCTTGTCTGGGATTCTTTGGTTTTAGTTCTGAAATTCCTGTGTCCCAGAAAATTCTTCAGCACTGGGCAAGCTGAGAAGGTTGGGTAAGGACATGTAAGTTGCAGAGTCAAATTTTGTGCCTGGTTCCTCTTCACCACTGAGAGAAGAGGTGGTTTGTAAAACAGTTTTGAGTAAGGATGCCATACTTTTTTGCTATGAAATAATGTGGAGAAAGCAGTATTGCCTAACTATTACTAAAATGATTAATAAAGACAGAGTTACTTTGTTATGAGGGGAAAAGGCCATAAATTTTTATGAGTGAGTTATAGAATGTTCTATCTCAACTTTAAGGGCTAAAAGTCAGTTAGCTTCCAGCTTTAGAAGTCTTGATGTTTGGATTCTTTTCCTTTATAAGGGGAAAGAATCTGGAGTAGAGTGGAAGCAGTGGGGTCAACAGGCAGCCAGTCAAGGTTATCGAGCTGAGTAATGGCCCCTCTGTGAACACCTACCCATCTCCAGTAAAGTCAGCTCCACTGATCAGTGCTCGGTGAGATCTTTGTCCTTGTGAATCTGGAGAAATAATTGAGTGTGAAAGTGAGCCAGCCCTGTGGAAGTCAAGATCAAAAACAGAGGAAACCTGGGGACCAGACTGTCATTCTCCAGAGGTCACTGAATTCAGGTCATTTCAAGAAGGCTTTTACTCGAAATCTCTTCTTTTCAGAAAGACAGCTCCTTATAACCCAATACAAGATAGCCACCACCTATTCCCATCAGCCTCTGCCCTTTCACCTTGGTCTTATCTTTCCTGACACTTTTCTCCACCTGACACTTTATGTGGTGGAATTTTAGGGAGTTCAAAATATAATACCCAATCCTTATCCTCCCGCATTTAAATTGAATTGAAATTTAAGGCAGAGGAGAAAAAAGACGATTTTCAAAGCTTCAGCTTTGGTGCAGAGAAAGACAATGTTGGGATCCTCTCCCCGGAGCCCATGGGGGAGTGTGGTATGGATCTGCTTTGTTCCTTTCCTAACCGTGACAGCTGCTTCTCAGTACTCTGCTGCCAGGCAAGGAAAAGAACGAATTTCCATGTGAAAGGAGAGGCCAAGAGAGTAACATGGGCCTGAGCTCATCCACAGAGACACAGAAACAGGGGAAAGTTGGTCACAGTGCCATAAACCTTGTATATTTGATTACTTGTTTAAAATGTAAGCTCCATTAGGAAAGACTATCTGTCTTGAGAGCTAATGAATCTCTAGTGTCTAGAACAGGGCCTGGCATTTGATAAATTTTAGTTGAATTAATGAATTCACTGGGGAGAGACTAATTAATTTCAACCAAGGGGCAGTGAAGACCTTGGATAACATCAGGGAAATCTGAATTTTAGTTAATTAGGAGACATTCAAGCGGCATTGTCAACATGGTGATATGCTACCCAGATCCTCCCTTGAGGAAAGACCAGCTCCCCAGCTGCAAGGAAAGCTTTCAGCAGACAGTCTGCAGTCATGAGCTGCTTCAGGATCTGCCTCCGACAGCCAGAATCACACTTTCCCTTACATGGCATTGTACATCTACTATGCAAACTGGGAGTCTAAGAATATGGTCATTCTGAGCAACTGCAGGTCTCTTCTGATAGGCAGTAATTGCTCTGAGGCATCCCACTGAGTCAGCTGAGATTTTTCTCAGCCTGAACCATGATCCAACATTTCTCTCTGCCCACGCATTCTTCCTCTCCCTTCCTCTCATAGGTGTCAATGCTTAATGATAATTTTACACACTTAACTCTGTTCTCTGCATCCACTTCTGGAGAATGCAACCCATGACAGCAGGGTCATGCTCCAGAGAAATCGGCATGTCAATTGGACCTTGAGGAGAGAGGTCTTGGAATGGATACCTTTTAGGGAATGATCGCCATACATGGGCACCATGCCCTATGAATCTGCACTGTTTTTTACAGGGAGAAGAACTGTGGGAAGTGAAAATAGAAAACAGAAATAGTAAGAAAGAATCTGAAGAAATGCCAGCACTTAAGGATGAAAGGAGAGTCCACAGTGTAACACACTGACCCAGGAAGATAGGATGGAAAAGTATATACCATGTTTTCACTTAGGTGACATTGGTATCCTTGAAGAGAAGGATACTTCAATTCTTGTGTTATGAATTGTGTGAACAAGAAAAAGGAATGGGTTAAAGATATTCTTTACATTCAAGAACTTTGGACAAAAGAAGAGCGTTGCTACAATGGCAGCAAATAGGTAACAAGAGGGACATAAAGAAGAGAAGAAAAATAAAAGCAAAAGGCAGGCATGTCAGGGAGAAGAGATAGTACCCAAGATTAAAAACTGCCACAGGAAAGGAAGTGACAATCACTGCCAGAAGTGATGTGTAAGAGAAGAGCAGAACGCCAGCTGCAAGAATTCAGGTAAAACAAAGAAAGCTAAAACACTTCTGTGAAGTTGACATAATCAGTAGCAACCTATAGGAAGAACACATTTAGAAAGCATGCACCATTTCATCCTATGGAATATACCTGAGAGTTTTTTTTTTTTTTTCCAGAAAATGAAAAACCCAAGGAACTATTCAAACAAGACATCATCAAGCCATAGAAAGCATAACAGGCTACTGTCCTACTGTTGCAGACACTACATCTAACAAAAAGGTGATATTTTGAGGAGAGCTCAAAGTGCACTGGAGAAGCATCTGTGCAACACCTCTGAATATCACAATAGGCATTTGTTCCATCTGCTTCTTGATTTTTTTTCTTTTTTTTTTTTTTTGTATTTATTTATTTTTTTACACGAACTCCCAAACATGAAACCCCCTCCCACCTCCCACCCCACATCTTCCCTCCAGATCATCCCCATACACCAGCCCCGAGCATCCTGCATCCTGCATTGAACATAGACTGGCAATTCATTTCTTACATGATAGTATACATATTTCAATGCTATTCTCCCAAATCATCCCTCCCTTTCCCTCTCCCTCTCCTTCTCCCTCAGAGTCCATAAGTCCACTCTACACATCTGTATCTTTTTTGCTGTCTTGCATGCAGGGTCCTCATTACCATCTTTCTAAATTCCATATATATGTGTTAGTATACT
>SJYX01015023.1:285059-301485 GCA_006410675.1 Oreotragus oreotragus | reverse complement strand
TAAATAAGCAGGGAGACAATATACAGCCTTGACATACTCCTTTTTCTATTTGGAACCAGTCTGTTGTTCCATGTGCAGTTCTAACTGTTGCTTCCTGACCTGCATACAGATTTCTCAAGAGGCAGGTTAGGTGGTCTGGTATTCCCACCTGTGGATCCTATGGAAGTTGAAAGGAAAACAAACACATTTTAGCATCTTTGAAAGAATTTTAGCTCTTGGATAATTTCAGCCTCAACAAGCATTGGAAGAGAGCATCCAATTAGGCGGCCACCAAGAGATAAACACAGCAGTGACCAGGAGGATGTTTCAGTGGTCCTTTCACCAGTGGATGCAGTGTGCAGAGCATCAGGGTTCAGAACTAATTTACCGTAAGCAACAGATGCCAAGGTGAGTAATGGAAATATTGGGATAGGTACATTGCAGTTCCTAAAACAGTACATAGGGACTTCATTAAGGGAAACTTGTGCTAGATTGAAACATTGTCATTTAGGAAAAAAATTAAATATTCCTTTTAGCATTCGAAAATCTTTTGCACTCTCCACATTGGTTTCATTTACACTTGTCATTATTTTCAAACTCATCATACTTTGTCCCAAACAACTTAGAGATTAATAAAGCCTCCAATAAAGATTGTTTAAATGCCAGCTTGATTTAAAATGAAAATACTGTTTGGGAGTTCATGTACACCCGTGGCGTATTCATGTCAATGTATGCCAAATCCAATACAGTACTGTAAAGTAAAATAAAGTAAAAAAAAGAAAAGAAAAGAAAAGAAAATACCACCCCCAGCACCTGGATTTTGCAAGTAGTTGGCAAAGATTGATTTAATACCACAACTGTGGAAAACAAGACTGTTCTGCCTCCAGGTCCCATTTTGCTTGTGGCCAAGTTAAGGCACAGAGGAATTCTGTCATTAGCCCAAAGTCACACAGCCAATTGGTTTCAGAGCTCAGATGGCCTGTGTTTAACCCACAGGGCTGTACTGTCTGCCACTGTGATTATTTACTGTCTTTTTCATCTCCCTACTAGATCCACACCAAAATGGCTAGTCTTGGTCAAGGAACAGCCAGTGCTGTTATGTATACTGGTCTGTGAACCTGTTCTCTTTAACACTCCAGGGAAAAAGAAGTTTTCACTATTATAGATTTGCTCCTTTGCTGGACGATGTGTTGTCAAGTGAAGAGAAAGAAAGGCAAGACCAGGAATAGGGCTCAATCATTTCAGTCCCAGCTGTGTCTGGGGCTTAAGGCAAGTGTCCTCATCTTACAAAACTTCAGATGCAAAAGGAAACTCAGAATACTCACTTCAGCAGTGCTTGAACGAATCTGGTATTTTGTAATATTAAATTGGAAAGGATTTATCAAGGTTATGTGATTTCTAGTTATCAATTGTGTTATTAGTATTCTGATGCTTTAATACTATACTGATGAGAAAACAGTGATTTGAATTCTTCAAAGAATTTTAAGTTTTTGAAGCAACAATGTCTATGGATTCACCAAATCCTACTCCTCTTTTTTTTTCCTTTAGAAATAAAACATTCTTGCAAGACACACAAAAAGGTATTTGCTTCGGTTTTTAAGAAACAGTTTTGCTACTAATATGCCAAAAGAGCATATGAGACAACCCTCAGAAGTAGATGGAGATTTATTACCGGAAAGAAAGACGTTTGGGTTTCAGTATTTTCATTTTCACATATGAGTCAAAGTGCTTTTCAGCTTCCTAAATCAGAAGTGCTAATAAAAGATGTAAAATTCTTGCTTTTATGGCTGTGACAGCACTTTAGCAAAACACTCCTTCTCGATGCTTGCTGAAGTGAAAATTCTCTTCAAGTCCTTAAACACAATCTTAGATCTCTCTGATTATTTGCAGATGTGGTTTTGTGTGTTCATTTATTTTTTATAAATCATAAAAAATGTATAGAAATTTAAAACCCCTCCATTCAACCCTTACATCTAAATAGACTCCTTTACTATCTGTTCAGTCTATGAAAATCGGCTTCTTGAACTGGGCACCAGCAATGAATATTCACAAAGCTCCAGTTCTCCAGAACAACAAGAAATGGGTCCTGTGTGGGATTCCACCGCAAAATAAGACTTGACTCCTGACCAGCCTGCTGCAACCAAAAAGTAGAGAGCCTTTTTACATGCAGTGACATGACAGCAACAAAGTGAACCTCAGATGGGAGCAGGAGAATCCTGGAAGGATAACTGGATCAAGAGAGTGAAATCTTCCCCAATGTCTCGAATCTCCTTCCGCCAAGAATACAAATGTCTGTGAATTTCCTAAGTCCTTGCTGTTCTCTTATTTCTTTCTCCTTTCGTCTGTACTTTTCACGAATAAGATAAAAGAGGTCAAGAAAAGATGGTCACAGGGAGGTTTATTATATTGCACCTTTTCTCCCCCCGCCCTTTTTTTTAACAAGCTCTGTTAGCCCTACCCTCTTTGCCCTGTGTCTGTTTGTCCAATTGCAGTACCCAGGCTTTACTCACTCCAGTGCGTGAATTTAGAGCTCCAGCAAATGTACTCTCCGTCTTGTGTACTTGTGGAGAAACTGTTATCAAATGATCACAGTGCCATCAACAAGACAGATAAGTGCCTTCCATTTCCCAATTACCCGTGAGCAGGCAGAATGCAGTGGCCGGCAGCCCGGATGACGACCCTAGAGGACGATTTAGAGTCAGGTCTCGTTGCAGAGGGCTCTGGAGTCATTTGTAATTGGACTTGCTACCAGGGAGCCATAATGGTTTTCCATTTTCTATCAGATATTTCAGGGCAGATTGCAGGAGAAGTAATGTCTTTTAGTGGCATATTTCTACTTGACAGAGTCTAACATAAATGTTGAGTATAGTAAGTACTCAGATGGTTTTTTAATCAAATCTGTAAAACTCTTCTACCCAACTTTCCAGCTTCAGTGATATTCCTACCCTACCTCTAACTGACCTCAATGTGTAAATAAGTTTTGAGATTTTAAGACCAAGCTTCTCAGAACAGGGTTTTGTTTTGTTTTGTTTTGTTTTAATTCAGGTCTGTGCCAAATTGCTATTTATGTAGAAATTAGAGCAAAGCTATATCAAAAGTAATGAGATAAAACTAGGAAAACTGATATAAAACCAGTCATCTATTTGGTTTTCTTTAATGTGTGTGTTCATATATGTTCATATCCATACACATATATACATTATATCCTATATAGTATGTATACACATGCTATCTATACATTGAACACATTTATATATCCTTCCCCAGAGCTATGTCCTCCTTCCTCACAAGAAAAGCAAGAAACTCCAACTGTAACACCTCCCCAATTCTATCCAAACTGTATGTTCCTTGCTTTACTTCCTTAATTTCGCATTGAGAGACAGGTTCGATCTTACCGTCATCTGTCACATTAATAATACATAACCAAAAGGCATGTTTGATCTGTTTCAGTCTCTCACGCTCACTCCTGGAGTACCATTTTCCTGCAGCCTTGTAAAAATCCAGCTTTTCTTCTCATCTGTTTTTTGTTTGTTTGCTCAAAAGGGATTGCAGCTTTATACAGAAGATCAAAGCTCACCAAATCATCAGTATGGAGCTGAGAAAAGAGGCTTCTATGAGATTGTTAGAGCTTTTTGATACAAAGGAATTTTGAGTTTGGGGAAGTGCTCAGGGCCCAATAACACTTCCCTTTTCAAAACTGAATGTGCATGACACTAACAAATATTATTTCAGCTTCAATAACCAATCGTAAAAATGGCTGCATATATGCAGAGTCAGAAAGATTTTCACAGAAGGGCCATCACCACTTATGTCTGATAATGGTTTCACGTGGACCAAGCACATAATCTGTAGTATCGTTTACTAAAAAGAGAATGGGCACTGAAGGTTACACATGGTCAAGATTTCACTCTAAATAGTATGCAAGTTGGATACATCCTAAAAGTCCAACTTGGTGTAGGAGTCATATCAGCATTCGAGAAATTGAGATCATGTCTTTTCTTTGAATGGGTCTTAGACAATGAGTGATCCGAGGCAAACTGTAATTGTGAGGGTCCATACTGGATAAGTATATTAAGTCACAGAGAAGCTGGTTTCCAAGGAGCATCTTCAAACTCCTGTTGAAGAGAAATCAGAACTCATAGGCAAGAGTTGAGATAGTTTAATCTAATCCCCAAAATAACTTGGAAACACACTTGTTTTTGTTTCCCATAAAGCTTTTCCAATTTTGTCCACCAATTGTATACCAAATTTCACCTCAGATTCCAGATATATCAACATTCCTGGTACTAAGCTGCTCTAGAGCTTAGAAGGAAAACAGCAATTTAAAAAGAATTTTGTCAAAAGTGGTTAAGAGCATGAGCTTTTATATGGATTTGAATACTGCCTTTGTATTTTCTAAGTTATGTGATTTTAGTCATTTTTTTTTAACTTTCCTATAAGCACATACCAAAATGTGGGGCGTGATCTATACTCAATAAATGGTAGCCCTCATTTTACTGTCTTAATAAACCTGTTTTAAATATCCTTAGTCTAGATCCAGCTTCTCTACTGGATACAAGAAAATGTAAATTAGAACAGTGACACTTATGGATGTAGTTGAAGACTGTCTAGAGGGAAATGCATCTTATCGGGAGTTCTTTGTTCATTTTATGAAAAAGAATTATAAACTTACTCTAGAGGAAATTCCATTTTATTGATCATCATTGCCCTCTCCTGAGTGCTCAGTAAGTGTTAAAATACATTATCTTCTTTAATCCTTACAACAAATGGATCAAGCAGGTAATTTTACTCATTTTACATATGAGAAAATTGACACTTAGAGGAGTTAGCTCAATTGCTTAGGAAAATACTGATAAGAAAGAGTACAAAGATTTCAATCCAATCATTTTTTAATCCAAGGATCCAAAATTTTAAATGTATAATATACAGTCATCTCATTGTATCCATGATGGATTGGTTCCAGGAACAACCTTCCAATACCAAAATCCATAGATGCTCAAGTCTCACATGAAATAGCATAATGTTGACGTATAACCTACATACATCCTCCCATATACTTTATCTCTGTATTACTTATAAAACCTAATGCATGTAAATGTTATGTAAATAGTTGCTGTTGCACAGAAAATTAAAGTGTTACATTTTGGAGGTTTCTGGAAGTCTTTTTTTTTTTTCTTTTTTTTTTTTAACATGTGGAACCTGTGGACACAGAGGGCTGATAGTACTTCATCCTGTGCTGTGTCACACATCATGGGAGAGCAGATAGCAACTTAAAGATAACTGTTCAGTCTCTCTTGCTTAAAGGATAATTCCTCTACATTTTTTCATTCTCAAGGGCTTCACTATCAATAATTCATGATTTCTTTTGTATGGAATACATGTATCTAGAGAAAAAATATATGGACAGTGTTCATTTTTCCAGCACCGTTGACTTTCCTTTCAGTAACTGGACAGTGCTCACCAACCATCTATTCAGAAATGACTGTGTTCTAAAACACTGGCATCTTGTGGAATCCTAAAGCTACAGCAGCACTGAGAGCAAGCATCAAATCTGGGAGTCACTTGCTTTTATTTGTGCTTTCTTTTCAACTGGCTAAGTCATAGTGGGAGACAGAAGGGCTGTTCTATTCATTACGTCAAGACTGAAGGTATGGAACTGCTCATGGCTTACTTTTGAGCTTTAAATTATATTTGATAGTGGAAGAGTAAGGGGGTGGGGGGAAATGTCCACTCCTCTTTTTGCCAATTTTCACTGCAACATCAAGCATGAGGTAAAAAGTTCTAATTAACTTCTTTATTATTTGTATACCAGTAATTCTTCTTTATAGGTAACAGAAATGCTGTGCTTTCAGAATCATAGCTTTTCTTTCTGTCACAGACAAGCAATCTGTACTACCTTATTGATTTGCCCAACCAATTAGTCCAATGATTGTTTCCCATCTATAAAAACAACAGCAATGCAAAACATATATAGCCAATGAAAAATATGATAGAATTTAGAAGACAGTTATGAATAAAAATGATTGATAAAAAGGATACCTACTGATACTTGCATTTTCTCAGTAGCTTTTCTCCCATGTTCCAACTGAATGGTTCATAGTACACTGATGAAGCATCACAAAATCCATGAAAATGATATAAGAAACTTCTTAGTAAGGGCTGAAACTACAGAAGAAATAAGAGAGCTTTTATTTGTGTACATTTGGCTTCTAGTTCAAAAGTTTATGGTTTTCTTTTCACATTCAGTTGACACACTACTATATTGCAGGCTAAAAGATCTGAACTACCACCACTCATGAATTGTGAAGACCAAGATGTTTGAAACTTTTACCAGATTTATGACCTAGAAAAGCAAAAATAGAGCAGGAAAAAGAAATGAATGGAACTATAAAGCAGATCTGAGTCTATCTGGCAGGAAAAAGAATGAACTAAAAAGTTAGAAGATTCTAGAAGTTAAAATTTTGTTTTATGCAATGGTGACTGACCAAGTGGATTAGGTGAATGAAATGTTAATTCATTTCTAACTAACTAACTAGCTGTTATGTTTCTCTTGCAGCTTTGCTTAAGGAAGATAGTGCACCAAGAGTTTAAAAAAGGCATTATTTAAATTTCAGTCTGAGTCACACATGTAAATTATAAGGCAAAGATCACATTATAAGAGAAAATTATGTCTCTTATTCTAGGAAGTTGTGCCATACTAATGATCCTTAATGACTCAATATCACACTAAGCAGTCTAAAATTTTTAAGCTGAAATAACCCTGGAGGCATATACGTCAACTTCACAGTGATTATTCATCTTGGGTAGGAAACCCTACATTACATGAAACATCAAAAACTAAATAGAATTTAAATTGTCCAATCACAGAAATCTTCTACTGAGTCAGTATCTCAAATTATAAGATAATAGAAAATAACTAACTTTAATAGTATGAAATGCCCCCCCCTGATTAGAAAGGCCAGGGTGTCTAAGAATCATTTCATGTTTAATTTAAAGCAGTACCAAAGGAATTAACAGGAAAATCCAATAGTAGAAATGCTATACAGAGAGTGCCTTTGAATGCTGGTGATTAATTGAACTTGGTGCGGAATGTGGACTACTGGATGAGTATAGAATGACTCTCATAATTTCAGTTTAGGTGACTGAGTAAATGGCTATAATATATTCTGAATTAGGTCACACAAATAGAAACAGATTGGAATATCATAATTCATTTTAGAATGTGCTGTGTTTAAGCCACTTGTGTGAGTAGTATATGTGAAGACGCGGAATGGGAAGCTGTCTGTATCAGTCAGGAGCTCAGAAGGAAAGACCGGGATTTAAAGTCATCAGTGTATGAGCAGTATTTAAATCACAGAATCAGATAAAATTGACCAAGGAGACATCTAGACTGAGAATGAGACAGGCTGAGGACACAACATCACCAGCAGCAAACACCAGGAGAATACCAACATCTAGAAAGAGAACATTTAAGGAGACTAAGAAAGAAAGTGAGCCAAAGAAGAAAACAGGAGAGAAGTAGTCAGGAAAGAGACAGAAAGATGACCAAAGAGAGCAATAATTGAGGTCAAAGAGAGGAAAAATATTGTGAAATAATTTAGGAATTGTCTTAATCTTTTAGGGCTGCTATAACAAGACACTACAGATTAAGTGGCTTAAAAAATAAATATTTGTTTTCTCGCACTTCTGGAGGCTGGATGCCCAAGATCGGGGTGTTGACAGATTTGGCTTCTCTGGCTCCCTCACTAGCTTGCAGCAGCCACCTTCTCATCATTGCTCATATGGGTGTTCCCCTTCATATGCACATCCTGCTATCTCTTTCTAATATATTATATCATGGGGTCGCAAAGAATCGGACATGACTGAGCGACTGAACTGATCTGAAGGTGTTCTAAATATAACACAAGTTATATTAGATTAAGGCCCCATTCTTATGGTCTCATTTAATCTTTTTTCCTTCCTTTTTAATTTTTTTTCAGTTTTATTGAGATTATAATTGACATATTACCCTCTATAAGTTTAAGGTGTACAGTATAATAATTTGACCTACATATACATGAAATGATTATCACATAAGTTTAGCAAATATCCATAATTCCATATAGATACAAAATTAAATAGAAAAAAATTTTGTTTTCCTTGTGATAACTCAGGATCTACTAACAAAACCAAAAAGACTAAACTTGACAAGATCAGATTTGTGATTATCCTAGGCAGGGGTGAGGGAAGGGGAACTGGATGAAGTTAGTCAAAAGGTGCATGTTCACATTCAGTTGTGTCCAACTCTTTGTGACCCCATGGACCGTGGTCCACCAGGCTCCTCTGTCTGTGGAATTTCTTGGACAAGAATACTGAGGTGGGTTGCTGTTTCCTTCCCCAGGGGATCTTCACAACCCAGGAAGTGAACCTGGGACTCTTGTATCTCTTGCATTGGCAGCAAGTTCTTTACCAGCTGAGCCACTATAAGTTGTGTGGTGAGACAGTACAAACTTCTAAATATAGGATAAATAAGTACTAGGAATATAAAGTACAGCATAATAATTATAGTTAACATGAGAGTATCATGTTAAATGAAAGCTGTTGGCCTTATTAAATCTTAATTACCTGTTCAGTCAGTCAGTCAGTTGAATCGCTCAGTCGTGTCCAGCTCTTTGCGACACCATGAATCGCAGCACACCAGGCCTCCCTGTCCATCAACAACTCCTGGAGTTCACTCAGACTCACGTCCATCGAGTCAGTGATGCCATCCAGCCATCTCATCCTCTGTTGCCCCCTTCTCCTCCTGCCCCCAATCCCTCCCAGCATCAGAGTCTTTTCCAATGAGTCAACCCTTCACATGAGATAGCCAAAGTACTGGAGTTTCACCTTTAGCATCATTCCTTCCAAAGAACTCCCAGGGCTGATCTCCTTCAGAATGGACTGGTTGGATCTCCTTGAAGTCCAAGGAACTCTCAAGAGTCTTCTCCAACACCACAGTTCAAAAGCATCAATTCTTCGGCACTCTGCCTTCTTCACAGTCCAATTCTCACATCCATACGTGACCACAGGAAAAACCATAGCCTTGACTAGATGGACCTTAGTCAGCAAAGTAATATCTCTGTTTTTTAATATGCTATCTAAGTTGGTCATAACTTTCCTTCCAAGGAGTAAGCGTCTTTTAATTTCATGGCTGCAGTCACCATCTGCAGTGATTTTGGAGCCCAAAAAAATAAAGTCTGACACTGTTTCACTGTTTCCCCATCTATTTCCCATGAAGTGATGGGACCTGATGCCATGATCTTCATTTTCTGAAGGTTGAGCTTTAAGCCAACTTTTTCACTCTCCTCTTTCACTTTCATCAAGAGGCTTTTTAGCTCCTCTTCACTTTCTGCCATAAGGNATAACTTTTCTTCCAAGGAGTAAGCGTCTTTTAATTTCATGGCTGCAGTCACCATCTGCAGTGATTTTGGAGCCCAAAAAAATAAAGTCTGACACTGTTTCACTGTTTCCCCATCTATTTCCCATGAAGTGATGGGACCTGATGCCATGATCTTCATTTTCTGAAGGTTGAGCTTTAAGCCAACTTTTTCACTCTCCTCTTTCACTTTCATCAAGAGGCTTTTTAGCTCCTCTTCACTTTCTGCCATAAGGGTTTTGTCATCTGCATATCTGAGGTTATTGATATTCCTCCCAGCAATCTTGATTCCATCTTGTGTTTCTTCTAGTCCAGCGTTTCTCATGATGTACTCTGCATAGAAGTTAAATAAGCAGGGAGACAATATACAGCCTTGACGTACTCCTTTTCCTATTTGGAACCAGTCTGTTGTTCCATGTCCAGTTCTAACTGTGGCTTCCTGACCTGCATACAGATTTCTCTTACTTACTTATAAAGCATTATCCCCAAATACAGTTGTGTTGGAGGTTAGGGCTTCAGCATATGAATTGAGGAGATACAATCTAGTCCTTAACTGTGGTCAGAACTTTACTGAATGCTAATGACAATACTTCTGCTCCATCATAATTCATAAATTGAAACCTAATCCCAAATGTGATGGTGTTTGGAGGTAGGGCTCTGCAGAGGAGTTTAGGTCATGAGGCAGAGTCCTGATGAATGGGATCAGTGTGTTATAAAAAAGAGACCCCTAACAATCCTTTCACTCCTGCCACCATGTGAGGTCACAGGGAAAGCACAGGCCCTCACCAGACACTGAATCAGTTGGCACCATGTTCTTGGACTTCCCAGCCTCCAGAAACGTAATGCATTTATGCTGTTTATAAGCCACCTTCGTTATGGAAGCCCAAATGTACTAAGATATTGATTGACTATTCATGGTTTATAAGCTAAAATCTGAATTCCTTAGCAAAGCATAGTCTTTACTAAATGGCTCCAATCAACCTTTCAGTCCCTAATTACTATCTCATACTTCCATTCCATGGGAGAAATTTGGTTTCTCCTGATTATGCCTTGTGTTTGTATGCCTCTCTGCCCTTTAGGGTCATTTTGATCCTCTACATGAACAAATCCTAGTTCACTTTGAAAATCTCCCTCAAAAATTTGCTTCTTTTCAAAAGACTTTTCTTATCCTTCCTATTAAAAAAATGCTTAGTGAGGAGATAACCCTTGTCGAAGGTAAGGAGTAGCGGCCGAGCTTTGCTGGAGCAGCCATGATGAGATACCACACAACCAAGGTAAGAGAAACCCAAGTAAGATGATAGACGTTGAAAGAGGGCATCAGAGGGCAGACACACTGAAACCATACTCACAGAAAACTAGTCAATCTAATCACACTGGACCACAGCCTTGTCTAACTCAATGAAAGCAAGCCATGCATGGACAGCAACCCAAGATGGGCGGGTCATGGTGTAGAGCTCTGACAGAACGTGGTACACTGGAGAAAGGAATGGCAAGCCACTTCAGTATTCCTGCCTTGAGAACCCCATCAGTTCAGTCGCTCAGTCATATCCGACTCTTTGTGACCCCATGAATCCCAATACGTCAGGCCTCCCTGTTCATCACCATCTCCAGAGTTCACGCAGACTCACGTCCATTGAGTCAGTGATGCCATCCAGCCATCTCATCCTTGGTCGTCCCCTTCTGCTCCTGCCCCCAATCCCTCTCAGCATCAGAATCTTTTAAAGAGTCAACTCTTCTCATGAGGTGGCCAAAGTACTGCAGTTTCAGCTTTAGAATCATTTCTTCCAAAGAAATCCCAGGGCTGATCTCCTTCAGAAGGAATGGTGGGATCTCCTTGCAGTCCAAGGGATTCTCAAGACTCTTCTCCAACACCACATTTCAAAAGCATCAATTCTTCAACACTCAGCCTTCTTCAAAGTCCAATTCTCACATCCATACATGACCACAGGAAAAACCATAGCCTTGACTAGACGGACCTTAGTCANAACTCCAGTCCTTTGGCCACCTCATGCGAAGAGCTGACTCATTGGAAAAGACTCTGATGCTGGAGGGATTGGGGGGCATGAGGAGAAGTGGACGACTGAGGATGAGATGGCTGGATGGCATCACTGACTCAATGGGCGTGAGTCTGAGTGAACTCCAGGAGATGGTGATGAACAGGGAGGCCTGACGTGCTGCAATTCATGGGGTTGCAAAGAGTTGGACACGATTGAGCCACTGAACTGAACTGAAGAAATGCTTCCTGCATCTATGCTACTTCTGCATTTTATTCCTGTGTCACAAAGCCCTCATTAAATTCTATTTTGATTATCTCTACTAGATGGTCAGCTCATCTAACTATACCTTACTCATCTTTTGTACATGTGTCCTCTAGTATTCTTACAGATACATGCCAGATGTCTATTAAATGTAAGACAGTAAATAAATAAGGAAATGAATGAATAAAAAACAACAGGTAAATTAATGAACAGCTACACCATCCATAATGAGTCATTTCTCTAATATTTATGGATGCCTGGAGTGCTGCAGTCCACTGGGTTGCAAAGAGTCGGAAACAAGTAAGCAACTGAACTAAACTGAAATAGAAAAAAATACACTGTGTACATTTTCAAAGAATATGAGAGTAGTGTTCAGCTGCTCTAGAGAATCACTTTAGTAAATACAGTGCAAAAATAAAATATAAATAAATAAGAAACAATGTGGTAGGGATGGTAGAAAAATTCACAGATTATAAATACAAACCATGATGCAAACCTTAGAAGATTTATACATTAAAGGAGAAGTAGACTAAACTACATGCTCGAAAAAAGCACAGGACCAAACGATGTGAAAAAATCTACTTGTTACATATTTAGTTTATCCTGTTCTGTTTTCCTGATGATGAGCATTAAATTTGATTAAACTTAAGCACAGAGGATTTGTATAGGTGAATGATATAGCTCTCCTCAAGTTCTTTAGTATAGGAGTTCAGTAACAGGACATCACCACCCAGCTTAGCAGAAACCAACCTTTATATTCCTTATTTAAAACAGTTACAAAGCTTCAACTATCTGTACATACTCTACTATGGGATTAGTGATGGGATTATTTGTCCTTCCAGGAACAGACAGCATCCATGTTTCCACATGGCTGAGGCAATAACTAAAAGACATGACAGTAAAGGAGATGTCAAAGGTAGAGGTCCAAGAAGATTGTCTCACAAAGTTTGAGAACTAGGACTCAGGAGACCCCACTCTCTAAGGTCCCAAGTCACTTCCTGTCAGCACAGGTTCTTGACTCTCTCCAAACGCAAGAGCACAGTTACTTCTCATCCCAGCTGATATCCAATCGTGGCCATTAGTTCAGTCATAAGACAAGACTAAAATCATTCATCATTTTCTCTAATGATCCTCTCTATCTCTTTGATTATTTTAACAACACAGCCTTGAGATTCAGTCGATCAGTTTCAGTTTAGTCACTGAGTCGTATCCGACTCTTTGCAACCCCATGAATCGCAGCACGCCAGGCCTCCCTATCCATCATCAACTCCCAGAGTTCACTCAGACTTATGTCCATCGAGTCAGTGATACCATCCAGCCATCTCATCCTTTGTCGTCCCCTTTTCCTCCTGTCCCCAATCCCTCCCAGCATCAGAGTCTTTACCAATGAGTCAACTCTTTGCATGAGGTGGCCAAAGTACTGGAGTTTCAGCTTTAGCATCATTCCTTCCAAAGAAATCTCAGGGTTGATCTCCTTCAGAATGGACTGGTTGGATCTTCTTGCAGTCCAAGGGACTCTCAAGAGTCTTCTCCAACACCACAGTTCAAAAGCATCAATTCTTTGGCGCTCAGCCTTCCTCACAGTCCAACTCTCACATCCATACATGACCACAGGAAAAACCATAGCCTTGACTAGACGGATGTTAGCTGGCAAAGTAATGTCTCTGCTTTTGAATATGCTATCTAGGTTGGTCATAACTTCCAAGGAGTAAGCATCTTTTAATTTCATGGCTTCAGTCACCATCTGCAGTGATTTTGGAGCCCCAAAAAATAAAGTCTGACACTGTTTCCAGCGTTTCTCCATCTATTTCCCATGAAGTGATGGGACCAGATGCCATGATCTTAGTTTTCTGGATGTTGAGCTTTAAGCCAACTTTTTCACTCTCCTTTTTCACTTTCATCAAGAGGCTTTACTGAAGAATAGCAGGACTTTTCCACTGTTATTTTTACTGCAATAACTATTCAAGTCATTCTGAGCTCCAAGCTAAATGCTGCATATCAGTGTTTTGTTTTACCCAAAGCAGAACAAATTTGTCAACAGTGATTCTCTTCACAACTGCTAGAGTAATCATTCACTCTTCTGTTCAAAACACTCCCACCATGTTGCAACTAAACTCTATGTGGTCTTGAAGGTGCTACAGGCTCTTTGCCTGCCTGCTGTTCCTACCACTACAACTGGATTTGGCCTCCAGGGCCAAGGCCATTGGAGGAGCTCCCTCAAGATGTCCTGCTTATTTTTACTTAGGGCTACCCACTGCCTACAACCCTTTATCCTTCAACTTTTACAATGCTCACTCCTTCACTTCAATCAAGTCTTTGTTTAAGCATCACTTCCCCAAAATACCCTTTCTTAATTTCCTGTGTAACACATGAGCACACAATCACATCAATCCCAGTTATAGAACCATTGTAGCATAATCACAATCATTGCTTTCTTTGCTTGCTTGCTTAATCGCTCAGTCGTGTCCACTCTTTGTGACCATTTGGACTGTAGCCCCTTACGTTCCTCTGTCCATGGGGTTTTCAGGCAAGAATACTGGACTGGGTTGCCATTTTCCTCCTCCAGGAGATCTTCCCCACCCAGGGGTCGAATTTGTGTCTCCTCCATTGCAGGCAGATTCTTTCATCACAATCATATTTCATATATTTTTATTTGTTTTTTAAAATCTGTCTCCTAGGAAGTAGCTAAAGAAGAACAGAGCCTAATGCATGGTAAACACTCGATATTTTTAAAATAAAGAATAAGAGAATGAAACAAAGAAATAAAAATCTGTCAAGACGTCATGTTCCTTCAAAATGAATATTGGAAATACATAACAACACTCGATTAAATTTGACATTTTCAAAGTAGAAGATTAAGAACACAGTGAAAGCACACATCCTCTGCTGAGGTGGAGTGAGGACCCAGCATTAATAAGACCTCAGCAATGATAGCCCCAGGAGACATCCAGACTGTTGTCTTAGTCAGAGTTTGAACTTTATTCTATTCTGCTGCTACTTCTGCTGCTGCTACATCACTTCAGTCATGTCCGACTTTGTGTGACCCCAGAGATGGCAGCCCACCAAGCTCCCCCATCCCTGGGATTCTCCAAGAAAGAACACTGGAGTGGGTTGCTATTTACCTCTCCAATGCATGAAAGTGAGAAGTGAATGTGAAGTTGCTCAGTCGTGTCCGACTCTTCGCGACCCCATGGACTGCAGCCTACCAGGCTCCTCCATCTATGGGATTTTCCAGGCAAGAGTACTGAAGTGGGGTGCCATTGCCTTCTCACTTATTCTATTCTACATCTATGTAAATATATAACACTGTCACATGGTCCTGTAAATCAGCTTTAGGTAGCAAAATCATGGCAGCCATGAACAGCATCATTTCTGTGGAAGGACCCTTTTCTGCTCAGTTTAGATGGTTGGGCATTCATGGTTAACTGAGGATTGTACTCATCCTCTGGATGGTCTGAAATCCTGAATTCACTAAGTAATAATTCAACTCTGATACCATCCTGGAACTGTTGTATCAGCAGGAATGTGTGGAAGTCAAGAGCAGAATGGTCCTTTCTCTCAAAAGGACTGGAAGTTGAATGTGCCTTTGAAAACATATTGACTTTATACAGACATTTAATTTGTTCTTAGCCCTCTGTTTTCCTCATCTACACTCTTAGCAACATGATCCTTGCTGGTCTATTACCTAAGGTTGAAATATCAGAGGCAGCTAATGACTGCTGTCCCCTCTGCCTTCTGCCATCAGCAAAGCAATGTCAAATCCCAGGTATGTATCAGAATCCCCATCACATATCTCATTACAAAACTTGATTTTGCAGAAAGCACACTGGCCACAACCTAAGTAATTACTTTAGGAAGCTACAAAACAAAGCTCTAAAACAATAAGAGGAAAAGAAATAATGAAAAATTAGAATGAAAGAATCAATGGATTTAAAAACAGTAAAACTAAAAAAAAAAGTCTAAATCAAAAGCTTGTTCCTTGAAAAATCAATAAAATTGATACCTCTATGCAGGCTAGATAAGAAAAAGAAAAAAGGCATATATTACCACTATTAGCCACTAAGGAGGGAAGCTTTTGCTGCTGATCCCATTCACATTAAATGGTTAGTAAGGAAATTCTGAGATCACTAAATATTCCTCTGGGGTTATTCCATAACTTTTTATGGAATAATTACAAAAATAATTGCAGAAAACCATTTTTTAAAAGTAAGCAATTATAATAAAAACTTTTTAAAAGAAAACTAGAAATATAAGTTATACAAGGTAAAGTCAGGAACAAGAAAAGAGTGCCCACTTTCACTGCTACTATTCAACATAGTTCTGGAAGTTTTGGCCACAGCAATCAGAGCAGAAAAAGAAACAAAAGGAATACAAATTGGAAAAGAAGAAGTAAAACACTCACTGTTTGCAGATGACATGATCCTCTACATAGAAAATCCTAAAGACTCCACCAGAAAATTACTAGAGCTAATCAATAAATATAGTAAAGTTGCAGGATATAAAATCAACACACAGAAATCCCTTGCATTCCTGTACACTAATAATGAGAAAGTAGAAAAAGAAATTAAGGAAACAATTCCATTCATCATTGCAATGAAAAGAATAAAATACTTAGGAATATATCTACCTAAAGAAACTAAAGACCTATATATAGAAAACTATAAAACACTGATGAAAGAAATCAAAGAGGACACTAATAGATGGAGAAATATACCATGTTCATGGATCGGAAGAATCAATATAGTGAAAATGAGTACACTATCCAAAGCAATCTACAGATTCAATGCAATCCCTA
>SJYX01015023.1:259774-271623 GCA_006410675.1 Oreotragus oreotragus | reverse complement strand
GAAAAGACCCTGATGCTGAGAAAGATTGAGAGCAAGATGAGAAGGGGGTGGAAGAAGATGAGATAGTTGGATGGCATCAGTGACTCAATGGACATGAGTTTGATCAAATTCAGGAAGATGGTGAAGGACAGTGAAACCTACTGTGATGCAGTCCATGTGATCACAAAAAGTCAGACATGACTGAGCAACTGAACAACAAAAACAATATAAAAAGAATGAAATAATGCCATTTGTAGCAACATATAAGGATCTAGAAGTTATCACATTAAGTGAAGTAAGACGTAGAAAGACAAATATTGTATGGTATCATTTATATGTGGTATTTAAAGAAAATGATATAAATGAACTTAAATACAAGACTGAAACAGAACCACAGACATAGAATACAAATTATGATTATCAAAGGGAAAAGAGTTGAGGGGAGGAATAAATTAGAAATTTGGAATTAACAGATACATCCAATGATATATTGTCAACTACAAATTGGTACTCGCCTTTGGCACTGGCTGTCTACCTCTACAAGGATTAAATCATGTGCTGCTGCAGCTACTGACTTTCAACACCCCTGAAAGGAATTTAAGGTGGAGAGAAGAAATGAGGCACTTTGTGCTCTGGGAAAAACTGGCAGAACAGGTATTCAGTTAGATAATTTCAGAAGATTTTATGAGTCCTATTCTTGCATCTCCTCGTATTTAGAAAAGCACTAAAGTCCTTCATGTTCCTTGTGACTAGTCGAAACCTTCATGAGACTAGCAGAAACCTTCTGAAAAAAAAATATGTGCTTGATTGCATGTATTCCTCCTTCACCAAAGCCACATATGTTACTGACCTACACCACCCCCCACCACGCCCCACTGTTCACCTCTTTGGAGCAGTTTCTCAGAGCTATCTGAAGTGCTGTATCCTGGGCTATAGTCCTCATTTTGTCCCACATACAACTTAACTAACAATTTTCACATTGTGNCCTCCTTCACCAAAGCCACATATGTTACTGACCTACACCACCCCCCACCACGCCCCACTGTTCACCTCTTTGGAGCAGTTTCTCAGAGCTATCTGAAGTGCTGTATCCTGGGCTATAGTCCTCATTTTGTCCCACATACAACTTAACTAACAATTTTCACATTGTGAATTTTTATGTAGTTAATACAAAATATATAAACAGCAGAGACCTACTGTATAGCACAAGAAATTATATTCAATATCTTATAATAACATATAAAAGGAAAATAATCTGCAAAAGAATATATATAGAGAGACACATATATATGTATATACATTTTGTTGTTCAGCTGCTCACTTGTGTCCAACTCTTTGCAACCCTATGGACTGCAGCAGGCCAGGCTTTCCTATCCTTCACCATCTCCCAGAGTTTGCTCAAACTCATATCCACTGAGTTGATAATGTGAGGCTTCCACATCACAGGCAGGTTCTTTATTGTCTCAGCCATCAGGAGTTGCATATATATATATACATTTATAGATATATATAAACATATATGACATATATGTATAACTGAATCACTTTACTGTATACCTAAAATTGATACAACATTATAAATTAGCTATACTTCAGTTTTTAAAAGTAATAAAAAACACATTGCCCCGTTGGTATTCTTAAAAGTTAGGCACAAATTCAAACTCAATAGACTATATCTTCAATTTTCTAGGAACCAATTATTCTCATTTTAATTTCCAAGTGAATTATTAAACACAATAATTTGAACAGAGGTTTAAAGAGCTTTACCCTAGATGTCTCTTTTGTTTTAATCATGAAACTCAAATATGCATAGTGTTATAGATTGTATATTCCTTTTTAAAATTATTATAACAGGGTATTCAAGAAAAAAGAAAAGTCAAAATCTTATCATTTATTGTTAAGAAATGTACTAATTTGAAGAGTCCTGTCAGAAATAGTCTTACAGTGTACCATTTTGCATATTGTCCCCTCAAAATTCATGTCCACGGTAACCTCACACTGTGAACTTATTTGGAAATAGAGTCCTTGAGGATGTGATTAGGTGAATCAAAGTGATATCATCCTGGAACAGGGTTGGCCCTAATTCAATGACTGGAGTCCTTATAGGGAAAAAAAACAGACACATGGTGAGAAAAAGAGAAGAAATGGACATAACACACAAACACACAGAGAAAATCAGACAGATAATGCCAAGTGACACTGGAAACAAAGACTGCAATGATGCAGCTACCACCAAAAAAAGGCAATTGGTATCCACCAGAAGGAAAAATCTTTCCCTAGAGCCTTTAGCCAATGGCACCCCACCCCAGTACTCTTGCCAGGAAAATCCAATGGATGGAGTAGCCTGGTGGGCTGCAGTCCATGGGGTCGCTAACAGTCGGACAGACTGAGCGACTTCACTTTCACTTTTCTCTTTCATGCATTGGAGAAGGAAATGGCAACCCACTCCAGTATTCTTGCCTGGAGAATCCCAGGGATGGGGGAGCCTGGTGGGCTGCCATCTATGGGATTGCACAGAGTCGGACACGACTGAAGTGACTTAGCAGTAGCAGCAGAGCCTTTAGCAATTAGCATTGTCCTGGCAACCTCTCGATTTCAGGCTTCTAGCCTCCAGAACTGTAAGAGAACAAGTCTTGTTTTAAGCCATCAAGTTTATGGTAATTTTTTCCGGCAGACCTAGGAAATAAATGCATACAGATTTGCAGGGTGGGCGATATACCAGAATGAAAGTGGTGCTTGTGTCTTTCTCAGAGCTAATTCCTTCTGTTGTATTTCTTTTTCTCCAGCAGTTGCAGACTGCTGATGGATGCAGGAGTGTTGAAATGAGCACTGATTCTTGATCTCAGAAAACATCACATTATCATCATCTACTCTTATCAGACCTATCACAGCTTCTCATCTCTGACTAGCAAATTGTGCTATTTGGATGAAGTCACTTTCATTAATTAACAATTCCTTTCACAAGTCAATTATTTTCTTTTCTAAGCCCAAGAGCCTAATTTTAGCTACTTAACCTCATTATGTCCTTGACATCACTTTGGTGAAATTCTAAAACTTCTTTCATTTACTTTTTTGACAAAAAGTAAAAATACACACCAGATGATCATATTAAGGCTTCCCCTGTAATTAAATCTTTTATCTAAAGTTAACATGGCTGAGAAGAAGAGAATATAAAGGATCTTTGGTCCCAGTCTTCCCAACACTGTTTCTAAAATCTATAAAATGCTCCAAGATAGTCTACTGAAAAAAAGAGGTCAAACCTAACTTTTATTCTGAAAAGAAGGTCTTGAGAATTGCAATATTTTCCTCCACCCTCATTCCTACGGCTTTACCCATGGAACTATTAATGTAAGATATATTAAGATAAATAAGAAAGAAATGAGATTTTAACAGTGAGAAAATGAGAGAGCCTTTTCAGCAAGATATTTGAGTTCCTACAGTAGAGAAGTGATTTCACAGTATAGATGAGGCAAAATCACTGGAAGTAAAAGTCCTTTTTTAATTTAAAATGGGGAGGGGCTGGAGAACATCATACTAAAATAAATGTCTGCTAAGTCTACTGCAGGCTTTAATTACCTGTGAACCAGAAACTATGGAAGGTAAATAACATGGTGACATTAAGATTCCCAGTAATATAGGTCATTATTTTTACAGAAAAGCAATTGCAATAACCTGCTTGGTATTTTCCTCTCAATATTGCTGAGAAAGAAATAGATTGGCACTAACAAAATAAGACCTGACAAGTGAGTGGTACACCCAACAATGCCAACTCCCTGGATAACAACCTTACTTTTCTGTTGAAATCTTTTCTGAACTGCTTTTAATCTTGACAACCCATAAAATAATTCCTTTTTCATATTCCCCATGGTTCAACATTTATTTGCTATTTGCATACAATAGAATTCAAAGTAAGCTGCAAGTGTTCAATATTAGGATACAGGTAGGATGATNCTGCTTTTAATCTTGACAACCCATAAAATAATTCCTTTTTCATATTCCCCATGGTTCAACATTTATTTGCTATTTGCATACAATAGAATTCAAAGTAAGCTGCAAGTGTTCAATATTAGGATACAGGTAGGATGATATAAAGTAAGTGTTCGTTGTTCCATCATGTACGACTCTTTGCAACCCTATGGACTATAGCCCACCAGGGGCCTCTGTCCATGGTATTCTCCAGGCAAGAATACTGGAATGGGTAGCCATTTCCACCTCCAGGGGATCTTCCCCACCCAGGAATTGAACCAAGTTACAGTCTGAGCCACCAGGGAAGCCCTGCATCAATAAACACTAATAACTATATACATAGGCTAAGAGTAAGCATCAGAACTCATCTCTGTGTATGCTTGGAATAAATAAATACAAGTAATGGCAATTACCATCTATTATGCCTGTGCAAAGTTCAATAAGTTTCATACTTCCACTTTTGTCAATAGTCCACTCCATTGTTGTTTGTGTTTTGGTTGTGGTTCCCAGAAAATAGACTTTTAGAAGTAATTTTGTTTATAGGACGTTTGCCAGTTATTATTGTTAGGGAAATAATAAAAATGTGCCTTAAAGAAGTAAAGTGAGAAGGATTAGGCAGAAGGAGACATTGAGTTTGGATTCAGTCTCTAAAGTGGCCTCAACCAGTCAATCAGGGAGCTCTTAAGTAGGTCTGACCCTTCAAAGATGCCCCAAGAAGGAAATCAGAGCCTTTTAACCCTATATTAATGAGTCATTAGAACTGGCTGCTGATGGGGACATGGCTTAATACCAGGAGAGACAACTCTCTTTCAAAGGCAATTGGCAGAGAAGGACTCAGTGGTGGGCTATCAGCCAGCAACACTTGAAGAGCGTCTCTGCATCTACCTTAGTTTCCCACTGGTCCCCAGTTTTCCCATCTTTGTTTACTTAATGCCACTACCATATCCTGCTCACATCCTAAATCTTCTCACCCTTTTACAAGTCTTGATCCTGATGGCTTATAGTCTGTATCCATGTCCTTAAATATTTATTATTTCTGTACTTAGTCAGGACTTTCATATTATTCCAGTAGAGCCAACAAGGCAGCTGATGCATCCCTAGAAGCAGGGAAAGAGGAGTTCTATGACTGCAGTGGATACCACAGGTGTTCTACCCATAATCCCTCATCCCTACCATTTCATTTTACATGGGCTGCATGCCAACTACTAGCACTGCATTCTGTTGCCTTATGATTTTCTGTTTTGCAAGAGCTCATTCTGATCATCTGTATACAAAACAGGGAAGCGTGGGAGAATCTAAACCAATGATTGATGTAAACTGGAATATAAAATATCTCAGATCTCGTTCTCCTCATCTGGAATCCTAGTGATATGTGTGTTCTGCCCTGGGTACCAGATTTCCCCAGTGGGCTCAAACTCCAGTTACCCACAGTGGTGACTTGGTTACCACTTCCCTTCTCTGTGGCAACTCCCTGATGAAGGTTTCTGAGATTGTCTCCCAAATATACTCAGTTCAGTCAGTTCAGTTCAGTCGCTCAGTTGTGTCCGACTCTTTGCGACCCCATGAATCGCAGCACGCCAGGCCTCCCTGTCCATTACCAACTCCCGGAGTTCACTCAGACTTGCATCCATCAAGTCAGTGGTGCCATCCAGCCATCTCATCCTCGGTCGTCCCTACTTAAAGGCAAATCCTTATGTATTGGCCTGGTTCATGGATAGCCCAATAGAAAACAGTTATATTAGTTCAAACATACCTAAAGGAACAAATTTTGGGTGGTGACAGAATATAGGAGTAAGGGGGAAAATAAGCAAAAGATGAATTTATAAATGAAGATTAAGAGAATGGAGTTAAGATACAAAAAAAATGTCAGAAGAGAAAAGTGCCAATATTTCAGAACGTTGATTATTGGTATATTTTTTTTCACTACGTATTTTGGTTTAGAGCCAGCATATCCCTCAACTATTTTAATGAGATTTACTTATATCGTTGTTAGTCATCATCTCACCACCAATAAATGAATAAACACATACATAAGTAGTGATGTATGTCAACTGTATCTGAAGGACAGAAAAGATAGATCTGTGTTATAAACATGCGTTGTTTCTTAATTGTCCAGCCTCAAACCCTCAAAAGATAGTGTCAGTCCCTATCTTTGGGGATCCTTGTGTAGCATCCTGCAAGGTGGCTCCCGCATCCCACTGTGGAAGCCAACGCCATAATGTTACATTCCTGCTCTGGCACTATTACTGAATAGGCTCCTCAGAAGTTCTCTTCCTGGACTTTGAACCTGAGTTGCCAAACTGATGGAGATGACATTCATCACAGTGTCAGCATTTGGATCAGAGTGTTTCTGCAGGGTGACCATGCCTGTGGATCCTGCAGTGAGGTCCTCACAAGCTTCCAGGTTCCTGCCTGTTCTTCCAATGTAGCTTTCTGTCTCCAACCAGTTCCATGAATCCCTAATATCCATTCAATAAATGTCATGCCCGCTAAAGGAGGAAGATTCGTGCAGATGTACCAGGTCTATGTAGCAGCTAAGAGTTCCAAGGGAAACTTGGGAAATTTGGAACTGGTGACCTGACCTTAATGGAGAACCCGTGAAACTCTTGTAAATATTTCTATGAGACCATTTAGAGCTTCCTGATACGTATGATTGCCGAACCTTGATCTTTGAATCTTTCCAGCATATTCCTTTAAGGTGCTTACTTTATCGCTGTCAATCAAAGAAATGTAATGTATATTTTTAAGTTAAAAATTATAAGTGCATGAGTTTTGTAATTTATCTACAGCTAAGTCATCATGACATTTTTTAATCTTTCTAATACCCATCATTTTTGTAACCTGACTTAAAGTTCAAATGTGCATCTCACAATTGCACATTTTTTTAATCTGACCAATATCACATGTTAAAAAAGAAATATATATTTCCCATTAATGATTTATTTTAGTTTTCATTAAGAGCAAATGCAGAANTCAGATCTCGTTCTCCTCATCTGGAATCCTAGTGATATGTGTGTTCTGCCCTGGCTACCAGATTTCCCCAGTGGGCTCAAACTCCAGTTACCCACAGTGGTGACTTGGTTACCACTTCCCTTCTCTGTGGCAACTCCCTGATGAAGGTTTCTGAGATTGTCTCCCAAATATACTCAGTTCAGTCAGTTCAGTTCAGTCGCTCAGTTGTGTCCAACTCTTTGCGACCCCATGAATCGCAGCACGCCAGGCCTCCCTGTCCATTACCAACTCCCGGAGTTCACTCAGACTTGCATCCATCAAGTCAGTGGTGCCATCCAGCCATCTCATCCTCGGTCGTCCCTACTTAAAGGCAAATCCTTATGTATTGGCCTGGTTCATGGATAGCCCAATAGAAAACAGTTATATTAGTTCAAACATACCTAAAGGAACAAATTTTGGGTGGTGACAGAATATAGGAGTAAGGGGGAAAATAAGCAAAAGATGAATTTATAAATGAAGATTAAGAGAATGGAGTTAAGATACAAAAAAAATGTCAGAAGAGAAAAGTGCCAATATTTCAGAACGTTGATTATTGGTATTTTTTTTTTCACTACGTATTTTGGTTTAGAGCCAGCATATCCCTCAACTATTTTAATGAGATTTACTTATATCGTTGTTAGTCATCATCTCACCACCAATAAATGAATAAACACATACATAAGTAGTGATGTATGTCAACTGTATCTGAAGGACAGAAAAGATAGATCTGTGTTATAAACATGCGTTGTTTCTTAATTGTCCAGCCTCAAACCCTCAAAAGATAGTGTCAGTCCCTATCTTTGGGGATCCTTGTGTAGCATCCTGCAAGGTGGCTCCCGCATCCCACTGTGGAAGCCAACGCCATAATGTTACATTCCTGCTCTGGCACTATTACTGAATAGGCTCCTCAGAAGTTCTCTTCCTGGACTTTGAACCTGAGTTGCCAAACTGATGGAGATGACATTCATCACAGTGTCAGCATTTGGATCAGAGTGTTTCTGCAGGGTGACCATGCCTGTGGATCCTGCAGTGAGGTCCTCACAAGCTTCCAGGTTCCTGCCTGTTCTTCCAATGTAGCTTTCTGTCTCCAACCAGTTCCATGAATCCCTAATATCCATTCAATAAATGTCATGCCCGCTAAAGGAGGAAGATTCGTGCAGATGTACCAGGTCTATGTAGCAGCTAAGAGTTCCAAGGGAAACTTGGGAAATTTGGAACTGGTGACCTGACCTTAATGGAGAACCCGTGAAACTCTTGTAAATATTTCTATGAGACCATTTAGAGCTTCCTGATACGTATGATTGCCGAACCTTGATCTTTGAATCTTTCCAGCATATTCCTTTAAGGTGCTTACTTTATCGCTGTCAATCAAAGAAATGTAATGTATATTTTTAAGTTAAAAATTATAAGTGCATGAGTTTTGTAATTTATCTACAGCTAAGTCATCATGACATTTTTTAATCTTTCTAATACCCATCATTTTTGTAACCTGACTTAAAGTTCAAATGTGCATCTCACAATTGCACATTTTTTTAATCTGACCAATATCACATGTTAAAAAAGAAATATATATTTCCCATTAATGATTTATTTTAGTTTTCATTAAGAGCAAATGCAGAAGAAATTGCTAAACTCGATAATAAAGTACTATGAGAAAATGTTGAGAAAGTTAATTTAAACTGTATATTTCAAACTCAAACTGATAAAAAGATCCCTCTGTAAAAGTTTTCAAAATCATCATTTTCAAATATATTCTTATTTTATTTTTTTATTTTATTTTATTTTTGTATTTATTTATTTTTTTACACGAACTCCCAAACATGAACCCCCCTCCCACCTCCCACCCCACATCATCCCTCCAGATCATGCCCATACACCAGCCCCAAGCATCCTGCATTGAACATAGACTGGCAATTCATTTCTTACATGATAGTATAATAAAAATCAAATTTATGTTGCCTATTTTTTAATTAATTTATTTTTTATTGAAAGATAATTGCTTTACAGAATTTTTCTGTCAAACTTCAACATGAATCAACCATATTTTTAACATTCAAAATACAAGGCTCTTCCTATTTGAAATTAATTAAAGAAAATAAAGTTTAAGTCAAAGAGGAACATCCTCTGTATATTTGGTATGTAAATGTATTTCAACTATATCATGCTAACTGATCCAAGACATCTTCCATTGTTTTGATTATCTGCATGGTTTATCAGGAAATGGAGTAGGAAAGTAGCAATCACTTGTGTGGTTAGATTTATCTTAATTTTTAAACTGCTTAGTTTCATTTATCTGAAAGAAAAACCTCTGTAATTATTTTTAAAGATTAAACTAACTGATTTAAGTCTGGATGTGAAGTCTTACCATGGTTGGAAAGGCAGCAGTAAATACATAAGTGTATAGGGTCTTGGTGAGGTCTAGGTTCATACAATGATTAAACCAAATAGAAGTTTAGTCATTTAGGGAAGATCTAATTAATGTTCATAAAGACTGAGTTAGTATTATTATTTGTTGATAAATAAAACTATTAATTATTTTTGCATCTTGGCCTCATAGTAGAGATAGAAGAGTGGATTTTATGATTTATGCATCACTTAGGACATGGTCTCTATTGACCATAATAATGATCCATCAAATTAAAGATCTGACACATTTCTTCCCAAATTATATACTTCATCTAGTTTGAAAAGACCACTTTTGAAAAACTGGATTAGAAGTAGAATTTTTAAACTCTACTTTCCTGTAACCTGCATACACAAAATGAAGGTCTTTTACATGTCATATAAGATGTTGCAAGATCTGGATGCTCTAAGCCTTTTACTTATCCACATAAACCATTGATTCCTGCAATACTGAACTTTTGGAAGTGTCTTCGGTTTTTCATGCCTTTCTTTGTGCTTCCACTTTAAAAAGTGCTCTTTATCTATTCCCTCATTTAAGGCTTATGTCAAATATCATCTCCTATGGTAAGCTTTCCCTAACTCCCCAACTTTTGCCTCTCCTCTACTGCTACTGGACCTCTTTTCCATAACTCTGTTGGTGCCCTGATAGTCTGTTTCCAAAAAAAAGGTTAGATTTGGAAGGGACTTCAAGGTGACTATGAGCATCTTTGTGGCATGTGCCATGACCTACTCTCCTTATCTCAGACAACTAGCACAGGAAATGACATATGCTAGGTCTTGGTATGTTTTCATTTTAGAAATGAATGAAAAAATGTCACATTCCTCTATAGGACTGATGCCTTGAAATATGCCATCCAGTTATTGGAAGAGTTACAGTGACAAATGGTTGATAAAATGTCTTTGGTGTACAAAATACAGATACTTATAATCAGAATTATTTTTCTTACTGAATTACTCCCATTGATAAAAAACACTCTTTTGTGTTCATTTTTATCATATATGGTATCTATATTTTTAGTTGTCTTCCAATAGTTGAAATGAAAGGTTTATTCACCTTTGGTTTAAATCCATTGTAAGACATGTAATTTAATGACTTTTAATAGCTTGTAATAAATTAAAACATAGACCACAAATAACGCAAGAAAGAGATACACTGTGAAAACAGTAGCGGGGGTGTAAAAGCTCATTGTTTTACTTTGTTCTTACTGTCAGGCAAAAAGATTATTTAACTGAACTTTTGACAGAATAACTTTTTTAGCTATTTTATCTGCATTTATACTTTCTCTGCATTTATTATTTGATTTTCTATCACTTGTTTCTTTTATCACTTTCTTCATTTATCATTAATTTCCCAACTCTGAGGGTGTTTCTCTTCTTTTCTCATCTATCCCATGATTAAACTATTTTATAAGCCCAGGAAATAATGTCAGCAATTACAGTTAGAAAATAAAACCCACTAAAATGTAACAAAGCTCAGAACACTTACCCTAGAGGAATGGGTGTCCCAATTTCCTCTCACTACTTAAAATATGCATTTCCATACAACTTAGGACAAAGCCAGCTTATTTCAAGGCAAACAATCATTGGTCTAATATCATTTATGGAAAAGGTTATCAAGGGCATATTTTTTCTTGAATCCTAAAAGGGGAGAATGTGTTTAAGAATACATAGTGTAGGGGACTTCCCTGGTGGTCCAGTGGCTAATACCGCTGAGCTGCCAATGCAGAGGGCCTGGATTCAATCTCTGGTCAGGGAACTAATTTCTACATGCCCCAACTAAAAGATCCTGCTTACTGAGACTCAGCATAGCCAAATATACAAATGAATAAATAAATATTTAAAATATAGATAAAAATAAAATCCTATTTAAAAAAGAGTTAATGCAAATAACTCAGAAGTAAGCAAGAATTTTCTAAAGTTCTTTGAATATAGAGTGGATAACTCTAACAGTACCTGCTAGACATGTGTTGCCCCATACAGTAGTCATTTGCCATATGTGGCTATTTAATTTCCTTAAAGAACTTCATGTTTTAGAACAGTTTCCTGTTCATAAAAAAGGTGGGAGGGAAGTACAGTGGTATCCCACATACACACAGCCTCACCCACCATCAGCGTGTCTAACCAGCCTTTCATATTTGTTATGTAATGAACCTACATGGATATATCATGATCAAAACAATCCACAGTTTACATTAGGGTTCTCTTTTGATGTTTTACATAGTGTTCAGTTCAGTTCAGTCGCTCAGTTATGTCCAACTCTTTGCAACCCCATGAATCGCAGCACGCCAGGCCCACCTGTCCATCACCATCACCCAGAGTTCACTCAAACTCATGTCCATCAAATCAGTGATGCCATCCAACCATCTCATCCTCTGTCATCCCTTTCTCCTCCTGCCCCTAATCCCTCCCAGCATCAGGGTCTTTTCCAATGAGTCAACTCTTCACATGAGGTGGCCAAAGTACTGGAGTTTCAGCTTTAGCATCATTCCTTCCAAAGAAATCCCAGGGTT
>SJYX01015023.1:225645-237024 GCA_006410675.1 Oreotragus oreotragus | reverse complement strand
CTTCTTGAGCCTCCCTCCCACAAAAACCCACCCCATACCACCTCTCTAGGTCATTACAGAGTGCCAGATTTGGCTCCTTATGTCATATATATGTTGGACTTTCTAAGATTTCCCAAAAAATGCCAACTTATGCATGATAGTGTTATTCAGGGGCAGTATAAAAGTTGTTATTCCCTTTTTAATCTCTAATGAGAATAAGGAAACCAAAATTGATAATTATATAAAAGTACTGCTAATTTCTCCTTAAAATTCATGAAACTTTGTATTGTTTTACTTGCCATCTTTGAGAAAAAAATCTCTCAAAATTGGTTTTCTCTGCCCTGAAAAATATCAGAAATAATACTTATATTCAAGAGAGAGTTCACTGGCCTAGAAAACAAAATAAATAATATTTGTTCCTATTTCTGACCCTTATTTATTGTATTACAAAGTCACTTCCTCTCTATGCCTCAGTTTCTTCAAGTATGAAATCCTGCTTTGAATCAAATCAACAACCTCTAAGGCTGANTCTTTGAGAAAAAAAATCTCTCAAAATTGGTTTTCTCTGCCCTGAAAAATATCAGAAATAATACTTATATTCAAGAGAGAGTTCACTGGCCTAGAAAACAAAATAAATAATATTTGTTCCTATTTCTGACCCTTATTTATTGTATTACAAAGTCACTTCCTCTCTATGCCTCAGTTTCTTCAAGTATGAAATCCTGCTTTGAATCAAATCAACAACCTCTAAGGCTGAGTGAGCACTGTTCATGCTGTTATCACTCACCCCCTGGCAGACATTGCCAACCTGTTATAGCACCATTTCCCATGCAGCCAAGACACAACCTCAGAATCATTCTTAACATTATCCTCCAGGAAATCACAAACAGTTAACTGCCATTTTATAATCAATTGAAACACTTTTAAATCTCTTACAGCTGTAACATTAAAAAAAAAAACTGCAAGATATATTTTATTTTTCTACATAGAGGAAAAAAACATAAAGAAAAACCCTAGATTTATTCCTCAAGAACTAGGTTAATGATATTTAATTTTGTAAACCTAAATGGATTTTATCCCAGTGGATTAACCTATTAAGGATTATCTGTGATGTCCACAGAGCTGTAGCCTAGCTAAATCTTGAGCAATGCATGTATACAAAAAGTGGTGGATGACATAATTATTTATTGAACATATTTAGTCTTTTGGAACGAGGGATGGTTATCATGAAATTACCCTTCTCTTTCACACGAGTTTGCATTTCATCTGTGCTTTCATGGTTCATTTTGAGTACCTACCACAATGTTTATTTATGATATTAAATTGTCCATACATTTCTGTTTTCCAATGACACTGTAACTCATGTAAGCTCAGGAACTGCATTGTGGTATCCAATGTTCAACTCTTAAAAACTTAATAGACATTTACTGGTTTGGCTAATGGACTTTCAGGGATAAATCAGAATCCTTTCCATCATTCTACTCAAAGGAGAGGAGAGATCATTTATATCCAATAGCATCAAATTATTACAAGAGCACTTTACTCATCTCAAGAGGTGTTTTCTAGAAGTAACATCTGAGGTGAACTTTGAAATGGGTAGTATCTACCCAGTTGAAGGAAAGCATTGAGGAAGAGAACTGAGCAGAATAATTGAGACTCCTTGTCATACTTGAGGGTTAGAAGTATGCCATGTAGCTAGAGATATATTTGCAATCTAGAGCACATTTGAAAATGATTCCCAAAAAAGTAAGGCTGTGTCCCATTGGTGAATGATCATGATGTGGAGCACTGTGACATCAAATTGAGGAAGAGAACTGAGCAGAATAATTGAGACTCCTTGTCATACTTGAGGGTTAGAAGTATGCCATGTAGCTAGAGATATATTTGCAATCTAGAGCACATTTGAAAATGATTCCCAAAAAAGTAAGGCTGTGTCCCATTGGTGAATGATCATGATGTGGAGCACTGTGACATCAAAACACTTCAGTGGGGTAGTGAGGTTTCCAAGCTGTCATTCAAAGATTAGTCTACAAGTTGTGCTGTGGCTTAAGTCAAGAGAGGCAGTTATCCCAGAGGCATGACAGCCCAGGTCAAGGAATGACCAGTCCATGAACCAGAGCTGAAGAGTAGAAAACAAGCAATAATAATAGAGATTAAAGGGAAGACATAAGTTCTGATCACTGACTATCCATGAAAAGTGAGCAAATGTTGTGAAGGGACCAAAGATTTAACACATAGTATAGTTTTCTCCTCTATCATCCAGCACCCTGAAGGTAAGAATTCTTTTTTTTTTCTTTCTAACCTTCCAATATAATTAAATTCTATCATCTTAAACCTACCTCATATACTGGAAAAAATCAACTCTCACTTTATTGATTTATCATTAGTAGCTATTAATATAAAAATGAACTTGGTAATTTTTCAAATAATATTTAGAGATGCACATAATTAAGAATAACAACTGAAGATATTCCACTAGGAAAAGTATTCTCCTTAATGCATATATTATATGTTGTGTTACTGTAAAATTAGGTTTTAGAAAGGATCCCTCAGAAAAACAGACTCAAATGATTGATTTATTAAAGGACAAAGTGATACATGAGATTAGGAAATTCTCTGAGCCCCATAATCCTATAGACTGATCATCAGCTTTAGAATGGACAAGCTATCAACCAGGGCATATATATGTGCCTTCCTCCCTACCCATGGCTCAGCCAACCGATCTTTTTAGGATTCAGTGTCCTTTGACCTTTGCCACTTCCTAACTGTGCAGAAACTTCAGTGAGGGTGGACCTCCTTTTACAGATTTTCACTTCCTACCCTCTACACTCTAATTAGAGGCAGAAAGCATGGATATAATTTTCAAATCTACTTTAATTAAGTGTAAGTTTTCTGTAAGTCATATAGCATTTTAAAAATCACTTCTATTTAAAATAAGAAATAATATATTTAATCCCCTAAAGACTTGTTTAAATAAATTTGCACATGCTTAATAGCTTGCATAATGACAGACACCCAGTAGTTTTTCAAAAAATAACAGCTATTAGTATAATTATTACTATCCCCACTCTAATAGAACACTGTCCTCTGGAAAATGAGAGTCCCTAAAACCTGAAAATTAATTGATAATGACATATTCTTAAATGCTAATGCTGTGAATTTGACTGGTGTTATGTGTGGACAGGAGAAGGCAATGGCAACCCACTCCAGTACTCTTGCCCGGAAAATCCCATGGACAAAGGAGCCTGGTAGGCTGCAGTCCATGAGGTCGCTAGGTGTCAGACATGACTGAGCGACTTCACTTTCACTTTTTGCGTTCATGCATTGGAGAAGGAAATGGCAACCCACTCTAGTATTCTTGCCTGTAGGATCCCAGGGACAGGGGAGCCTGGTGGGCTACCGTCTATGGGGTCGCACAGAGTCAGACATGACTGAAGCGACTTAGCAGCAGCAGCAGCAGCATGTGTTAACAATCAGGTGAATATTTGCAACTGATGAGCTCCCTTCTGCAGTCAGTGCTTAAGCAGATGTTCCTTTTATTTGACTCCTTGATTTTAATAGGTATTTTATTCAAAAATATGTTTCCACAGCCAAATTTGGGAAATGCTGTGCTAAACAGAAGTGAAAAGAATTATTTCCTGTATTAATTCTCCTAATTCTTTAACATGATCATGTACTTTGCAAAGGAATCTTAGAACTTGATTGGATCTTTTAAGCAGCTTCCAGATCTTGAGTTGTATGATTCATACGAGGGAAACCCTGATACCCAGAGTGACCATAAATGCCAGAATATGATGCAGCTAGCAGTGGACTCTAATCTTTCTGGTATATATTCCTTCATATTTTAGGTATCATCCAAAATTAGTTATCCTACTTACAGCCTGCAACCACAAACATCCACGTCAAGATTTTCTAAATGATCCAGTCAAATTCTTGGTAATAAAATTAACATTTTCAATAAAAGCACTAAGCACTTTTGTTTTTCACTGCCAATTGCTTGAAATGTAGGACTTGCTTAGAAAGTGTTTATAGCTTTTCCTGTCTCTTCACTCCTTCACAAGATACTTCACCCTGTGTCTGATGTGAGATGCCAGTTCTCACATTATTTCTTGGGCAATAAGTTTCTATTTATATCTAGATAGTCAAGACCAATGCCTGTACACTTTCTCTGAGAACTGCATTATTATAAAGAATTCAAATAACTGAAGTGCTGCTTGCATTGGGATTTACGTGTTTTTGTCTTAAATACCTATCCAAAATAAAAGTAGTAGCCAGTAGCAACCTAAGTACCAATTAATGCACATGATGCTCTTCAGTTGAGTACAAAAATGTGATTATTTACAGTGAACAAAAATGGAAGAAAAATGAGTGGATTTACAGTTATGGACACTCAGCACACAGCTTTTGCTGCTTTGCAATCTGTGAGCTTTATAGTCTAACATAATCTTGTGGCCATAAAGAGCAGCCCCCAGAAAGCCTGGGCTCGGGTGGGAAAAAGACTCCCTGTAAAGTCATGGAAATGTGACTGAAGTACCCACAATGACAACAAAATAGGAGGCAGGATTATTATCTAATAAAAGCAGTTCTTTGTTATCTCAAATAATACGTTATCATCTATTTGTCAGATTGACTTATAATAACTAAAACTTACACATTTCTTAGTAACTATTTTAATAATAAAAATGGTCTTTCCTTTCATTTTATCTATAACCTGGGAGTGTGAACAATTTGTATTGAAGTTGAGATAATTTCACTAAACAAGAAACAATCTACATGACAAAAGGTAGCATTTAGGGTACAAGTATTTACATGAATCATCTCATTTATAGAAATAGCAATTCCTATCATTATATAGACTGCAACAGACAAAATAGTACTTTCTCAAGACCACAAAGAAAAGCAAATGCCAGAGTCAGAATTCAAACCCACGTCTCTATGATTTCAGGGCCCGGCTCTTAACTGGCTGAATCATCAGGTCACTATCCTTTCCTGTATGAATCATGAGCAAATAGACTGCACCATACGCCATTGTGGCTATAGCCATTCTCCAGTCAGACTTGTCTCCCATGTAAGAGTTCAAGAATACACTCTTGAAAAGCTACCATTTATACTCCCTGAAAAATCTAAGGTATATTTGGAAGTCCACTGTAATATCTTTTGTTGGTAATAGATGCCTTGCTTTTGACCCATACTGGGTCTCTTAGTACCAACCCACTTCTGGTACTTAGTGGATTTTGAACTGAAATGATGAGGGAAGCTGTTTGTTGGTCTCTTATAGATTTGGGCAATTGCCTGGTTTGTGGAATTGCCCAAATCTATAGCATAATTTTGCCTTCATTTACCCTATCTGTTAAACATTATTTTAAAACCTGAATGATATGAGGCTGAGAAATAGGTCAGTCCACTTTGCATGTTTGATATTAAGAATTATAGAATACTTACAGTATCTCCCTCCTAATTCTTGGATCCATATCAAAGACTATTAGGAACTGAAATTACTTTATAAAATATCTAGTCAAGCCTTTCACTTTATAGGTAAGAAATACAAGGTCAAGAGGAGATGGGTCTCCTAAGATAACTTTCCCCATTGAAATACAAATTCATTTCTTGATGTCCTCGTTCAGAGTTATTTGGTGACAATTACACATTTTGGGGGCTTCCCTCGTGGCTCAGATAGTAAAGCATCTGCCTACAATGCGGGAGACCAGGGTTCAATCCCTGGGTCAGGAATATTTCCTGGAAAAGGAAATGGCACCCCACTCCAGTACTCTTGCCTGGAAAATCCCATGGGTGGAGGAGCCTGGTAGGCTACAGTCGATGGGGTCTCAGAGTCAGACACAACTGAGCGACTTTACTTTCACTTTCACATATTCTTTATTTGTGTCTACAANGCTGGAAAAGGAAATGGCACCCCACTCCAGTACTCTTGCCTGGAAAATCCCATGGGTGGAGGAGCCTGGTAGGCTACAGTCGATGGGGTCTCAAAGAGTCAGACACAACTGAGCGACTTTACTTTCACTTTCACATATTCTTTATTTGTGTCTACAAGGTTTTAGCATGCATGAGACCTGGAAAACGCTCCCATTAAGCCTCAGTAAGATTTCTTATTAAATAAATTTCTTAAATAAAGTGAAGCTGCTTTTACTTCATGCTTTAGTATAAATAACCTTCCCTTGTAATAGGCAGAATTTCATTCCTTTCACTTGATTTTCAACCCTGAGCACAACCTTGAATGCACGGTTAGGTGTATCTTAGTGTACTCTTTTACCACTTGATAAATGTGCTTCTGAGAATCCATGTAAGTTATTTTAATATTATCTCCTTCTGAAATTTTGCAAAAGTTGGTAAAGGAAACAACTAGGAGGAAGATTCATTTCAGTATTGTAAGTCAATAACTTATGACTCTGCTGTATAAATTTTTTCCTATTGAAATCCATAAGCATGATTTCAAAACCCACTTTCATTTCCCAAGACCGAGAGAGAAATAGCATAGAGGAGTTGGAGAAAAGTAATAACAAAAGGTAGGCTAATAATCTGAATCTAAGACATTATTCTTAGTCTTAGGTAATTGGAATCACATCATTTAACCTTTTAAGCTTGGCATGTTTACCTATAACCTAAAGCTAATAATACCTGTCCTGCTAGGACATGGTTGATTTGCAATTAAATGTGATAATGAGTATGAGTGCTTTGTTAGCTGTCACTACCAGTTAAGTTATTCATTTATTCAAACACTCATTTATCTAACATTTTTGAGCTCCTACCCTATATCAGGCTTTCTGCTGAATACTAGGCACATAGTCATGATTCCAAAAATACAGAGTCTGCTTCTATAGGTCTTATGGTATAATGGGGGAGACAGACAGTAACCAAAAAGCACGGAAATAAGTTAATCATCAAATTGTGATAAACTGAAGTGAAAGACCTGAATACTGTGAGCAAGAATCAGAGTGGAGAGCTACTTAAGCTTCAGGGAAAGTCTCTCAAGTTAATAGCATTTAGGCAAGAATGCACAGTTTTCTTGCCTAAAGAATCCTATGGACAGAGGAGCCTGATGGGCTACCATCTATAGGATCGCAAAGAGTCAGAAACAGCTGAAGCAACTTAGCACACACACACGCAGAAGACATAGACCATGAACTGGAGATTAAGAATCAAGTATAGGCCACGATAGATAGACTGCTTAAAAGAGAAATAATTTTGAGTTCTCCAAGAAAAACAAATAGGTAGAAGAGAATGACGTAATATAACGTTGGAGAGACAAGCTGGGGCCAGATTACTGACAAAATTAAACTTCTTACAAAGAATGTTGTTTTATATTCTAAGTGCAATAGAAAACTATTAAAGTATATTAAGAAATAGCTTGACATAATATGAACAATTTTTATAAACAAACACTTAAGTGTCTGTATGGAGCAGATTTGAGACCTGATTTTGTGACTGAAAAAGAAAAGAGAAGAGAAAAATGCATGGTGAATTCAGAGTTGGAGCAGTGTGAGGAAGAAAAATTGTCGCAGAAATAATGTTTGAGTTCCTGACTGAGGAGACGCTGGATGGTGGTGCTGTGCTGCAGTGGGAATGGTCAACAGATGGCAGCAGGCTGAAGGGAGCAGGCTGAAGGCAGCATCAGGAGTCAAGAGCGTAGCTGGCAACTTGCTGAGGTTGAAGATTAATGTTCTCACAATGTACAAAGGTACACAAAGGACACTGGGTTCCCAAATACTGAAATACATAATCTGAGAGTCAGTAAATGTCCCCTTTTGTATGAGGTGAATTGCTCCAAATGTTTGCACAACTTGGGCACAAGTGAAACCTTTCCACCCAGATCTTTCATTTCAGTACAACTTGGTTAGGATTGTAAGGTCCATAATCTTTTATGTGAAATTTCAAGATCTAAAAATTATAAACTTGAAGTGTGATTCTAAAACTCTTTCAGAAACCAAATTTGGCAGCAAAGCCCATATGCTGAACTGATGGGAGACTTCATAGCCTTTATTTCATCCTGCCTAGCTTGACTGTGCATGTTTCACAGAAGTGTAAACAGAAATAAGAACATATTTGATGATGAGATGCTACTATATACCCCTCCAACAACATTATGTAACATAAATGTACTTTATTGCACTTCTTGAATCTTAAAAACTCAGAACCCAGAGGCACCTCTGACCCCAAGAATTTCAGATACAGAATGTGGGACTGTAACGATATACACTTTCTGGAGAATCACTGAATATTTATCAAACAATAAATATTATCAAATATTAATTGATTAGCAAAGGACAAGAAAAATATTTTTTTCTATTTTTGTTGCATTCTGGAGGTAGATTTGGAAGCATGGTATCCTAATAAAGAGTTGTCAACTGCCTTCATCTCAAGCACACACACACACACACACACAAAATGGGATTTTGGAGAGAAGGAGAGATTGGAAGTTTGGTATTGACATGTAAACACTACTGTATTTAAAGCTGATAATCAACAAGGACCCACTGCATAGCACAGGGAACTCTGCTCAATATTCTCTAATGACATAAATGGGAAAAGAATTTGAAAAAGATTATATTGTGTATACACCTGAAATTAACACAACATTGCTCTTCAACTGTGTTGCTGTTCAATGTCTAAGTCATGTCCATCTCTTTGCTACCCCATGAACTGCAGCACGCCAGGCTACTCTGTCCTCTACTATCTCCTGGAATTTGCTCAAATTCATGCCTATTGAGTCAGTGATGCTGTATAAGCATCTCATCCTCTGTCACCCCCTTTTCCTTTTGCCTTCAATCAGAGTCTTCTCCAGTAAGCTGACTCTTTGTCTCAGGTGGCCAAGGTATTGGAGCTGCAGCTTCAGCGATAGTACTTTCAATGAATATTTAGAGTTGATTTCCTTTAGGATTGACTGTTTTGATCTCCTCGCAGTCTCAGAGAATCTCAAGAGACTTCTCCAGCACCACAATTCAAAAGCATCAATTCCTTGGCTCTCAGTCTTCTTTATGGACCAGCACTCACTTCCATATGTGACTACTGAGAAATCTGAAAGGTTGATGCTATGAGCCATGAATGATGCTGGGATTAATGGCCTCCAGAGGAGAGGAATTCATTCCGGGGCCAGAGACGAGGCTTGATCACTCAGAGCTTTTCGTATAGCAAAGTTTTATTAAAGTATAAAAGAGATAGTGAAGCTTCTGACATAGACATCAAAAAGGGACATAAAGAGTGTTCCCCTTGCTAGTTTTTAGCAAGGAGTTATATACCTGTTAGCAAGCTGCTAATCAGAAAAAGGAATCACCTCAAAACTGAGAGAGTTGCACCCAGCCCAAGCCCTCACTCACAGCATGCATTTTGAGATAATCTTGGCACAAGATGAATCATCCCCAGCCATAAGACAACTGACATGAATCTTGAAGAAAGGCAGATTTCTAAGCAAATACATAGTTTATTAATGTAGCTTAAGAAAACATTTCCATAAGAAGAATGCATTGGTTACCTCAAGGTTTGAGATAAAGTTCAGGTAGAACCATGACAACACAGGATTAGAAGAGAAAAGAAAAATGTATTTTTTTTAAAGTCTGTCATTTGCAGTTTATTTTCTCCTGCCTCTTGGGGACCTCTGGCCTTCCTACTGAGGCTGTTAATAACTCTCAAAACCATAGCTTTAATTATACAGATTTTTGCTGGCAAAGTGATGTCTCTACTTTTTAATATAGTGTCTAGGTTTGTCACAGCTTTCCTTCCAAGGAGCAAGCATCCTTAAAGATTATGGCTACAGTCACAGTTCACAGTGATTTTGGAGCCCAAAAGAATAAAATCTTGTCATTGCTTCCACTTTTTTCCCTTCTATTTGCTATGAAGTGATGATACTGGATGCCATGATCTTGGTTTTTTGAATGTTTAGTTTCAAGTCAACTTTTTCACTCTCTTCTTTAACTCTCATCAAGATGTTATTTATTTCTTCCTCAGTTTCTATTACAGTGGTATCATCTGAATATCTGAGGTTGTTAATATTTCTCCTGGAAATTTTGATTCCAACTTGTGATTTATCCTGGTATTTTGCATAATGTCCTTTGCATATAAGGCTTCTCAGGTCGCTCACTGGTAAATAATCCAGCTGCCAATGCAGGAGACATGGGTTCAACCCTGGGTAAAGATCCACTGGGGAAAGAAATGGCAACCCATTCCAGTATTCATGGCTGAAAAATTCTATGAACAAAGGAGCCTGGTGGGCTCCAGTCCAGGGAGGTGCACAGAGTTGGACACAACTTAGCAACTGAGCACGCACACGCACATGCACACACACACACACACACACACACACACACACACACTGCATGTAAGTTAAATAAGCAGGATGACAACATACATCCTTGGACTCTTTTCCCAATTTTGAACCAGTCATTTGTTCTGTGTCCAGTTATAATTTTCTAACTGTTGCTTCTGGATCTGCACACATGTTTCTCAAGAGACAGTAAGGTGGTTTTGCACTCGCATTTCTTGAAGAATTTTCCAGTTTGCTGTGAGCCACACAGTCAAAGGCTTCAGTTTAGTTGATGATGCAGAAGTAGACATTTTCCCTGAAACTCCCTTGCCTTCTCCATGATTCAGCAACTGTTAGCAATTGGATGTCTGGTTCCCCTGTCCCTTTGAAATCTAGCCTGTATATCTGAAAGTTCTCAGTATTTTCCAGTTTGCTGTGAGCCACACAGTCAAAGGCTTCAGTTTAGTTGATGATGCAGAAGTAGACATTTTCCCTGAAACTCCCTTGCCTTCTCCATGATTCAGCAACTGTTAGCAATTGGATGTCTGGTTCCCCTGTCCCTTTGAAATCTATCCTGTATATCTGAAAGTTCTCAGTTCACATACTGCTAAAGCCAGGATTTAAGGATTTTGAGTATAACCTTGCTAGCATGTGAAGTGAGCTCAGTTGTACAGTATTCTGAACATTCTTTGGCATTGCCCTTCTTTGCTATTGGAATGAAAGCCGACCTTTTCCAGTCTTGCAGTCATTGCTGAGCTTTCCAAATTTGCTGACAAATTGAGTGCAGCACTTTAACAGCATCATATTTTAGGATTTTAAGTTGCACAGCTGGAATTCCATCACCTCCACTAGTTTTGTTCGTAGTAATGCTTCCTAAGGCCCACTTGACTTCACACTCCAGGATGTCCAGCTCTAGGTGATTTATCACACCGTTGTGGTTATCTGGGTCGTTAAGACCTTTCTTATATACTTCTTCTGTGTATTCTTGCCACTTTTTCTTAATCTCTTCTGCCTCTATTAGGTCCTCACCATTTCTGTCCTTTATCATGCTCATTCTTGCATGACATATTCTCTTGATATCTCCCATTTTCTTTAAGATATCCCTAGCCTTTTCCATTCTATTATTTTCCTCTTTTTTTTTTTTTTTT
>SJYX01015023.1:199828-216089 GCA_006410675.1 Oreotragus oreotragus | reverse complement strand
TCTTGATGAAAGTGAAAGAAGAGAGTGAAAAAGTTGGCTTAAAGCTCAATATTCAGAAAACCAAGATCATGGCATCTGGTCTCATCACTTCATGACAAACAGATGGGGAAACAGTGAAAACAGTGACAGACTTTATTTTGGGAACTCCAAAATCCCTGCAGATGGTGACTGCAGCCATGAAATTAAAATACACTCATCCTTGGAAGAAAAGTTATGACCAACCTAAACAGCCTATTAAAAAGCAGAGACATTATTTTGCCAACAAAGGTCCATCTATGGTTTTTCCAGTAGTCATGTATGGATGTTAGAGTTGGACTATAAAGAAAGCTGAGTGCCAAAGAACTGATGCTTTTGAACTGTGGTGTTGGAGAAGACTCTTGAGAGTCCCTTAGACTGCAAGGAGATCCAACTATTCCATCCTAAAGGAGATCAGTCCTCGGTGTTCATTGGAAGGACTGATGTTGAAGCTGAAACTCCAAATCTTTGGCCACCTGATACAAAGAACTGACTCATAAGAAAAGATCCTGATGCTGGGAAAGATTGAGGGCAGGAGGAGAAGGGGATGACAGAGGATGAGATGGTTGGATGGCATCACCAACTCAATGGACATGAGTTTGAGTAAACTCCAGGAGTGGGTGATGGACAGGTAGGCCTGATGTGCTGCCGTCCATGGGGTTGCAAAGAGTCGGAAATGACTGAGCGACTGAACTGAACTGAACTGAAATCCCCTATCAAGCAGAAGATGTTAGCATTCTTCATTCCAGAGAAGAGGACCTGAGGCCAAATTAAAGGAACCAGGGAAAAGCTCATCAAGGACTACCTGAGACTAGATTAAAGGAATGCAGCCTGAGCACCCCCTACCCTTGAACAATAAAATAAATAACAAAATAATTTCAATTATAAGTGTTACCATAGAGACACAGGAGAGACAAAGAGAATCCCACATGAGGGCCTTTTTTAGTTAGGACAGTTTGGGGAAGAACTTTGAAGAATACCTCTGTAAAGTGAAGCCTGATATGAGAAAACCACATGCAGAGTTGTGGTAAATGTGAATTGTGGCATCAGTTCAGTTTAGTTCAGTCGGGTTGCTCAGTCATGTCCAGCCATCCAGTCTGTGTCCATGCCATCCCACCATCTCATCCTCTGTCAACCCCTTCTCCTCCTGCCTTCAATCTTTCCCAGCATCAAGGTCTTTTCCAATGAGTCAGCTCTTTGCATCAGATGGCTCAAGTATTGAAGTTTCAGCTTCAGCATCAGTCCTTCCAATGATATTCAGCACTGATTTCCACTAGAATTGACTGGTTGGATCCCCTTGCAGTCCAAAGGACTCTCAAAATTCTTCTCCAGCACCACAGTTCAAAAGCATCAATTCTTCAGTGCTCAGCTTTCTTTAGAGTCCAACTCTCACATCCATATATGACTACTGGAGAAACCATGGAGTTGGGGGATGGGAGAACACATATCATGCAAAGGGCACAGCTTATGCCAAATGGCCAAAGCCAGAAATAGTAGGGAAGTTGGCCTCTGTGTGTCAAGCTTGAAAGGGTGTAGCATGACATAAATTTGATAAGATATGCCCTAAACATTCATGAAGGGCCTTTCAGCCAAGTTAGGAAATGAATTTTTTTATATTAAACTCAGAGGAAGTCCCTATAGCATTCAGAGTGTGATCCAATTTGAGTGTTAAGAATATCATAGCTACAACAATCTGGAGACTGCATGAGAGGGACACAAGGATGCGAAAAGACAGGCTGGATTGTAGATGCTGGGAGCAATCGAGGCAGGAAATATCTGTGGTCTGATGAATGAGCTGGCATGCGAGGTGGAAGGGTAAAATAGGTATATTTTGGAGTTAGAATCAGGATGGTTAATGGCTCTCTGTTGGAGTGTAAGGGGAAGGAATGTTACAAAATGAATTTGGGTCCATGTGGCAAAACCTACTGACCTACCAGGTTGTGGTGGGGGAAAGTACAGTGTGTATTGAAAGCATCAAACAAGGAGAACAGGCAGCTCATGAGTAAAAATCCCAAACTCCCGGATGGCTTTCAGGCCAGGAGTGCTTTTTTAGGGCAACATTTGGAGTGAGAGCTGCAGAAAGTGTGATTTTCCTTTGATTGATTGGTGGTCAGTCAACAGGATGGTGTTTGAGAAAATTAATCACCAACATTTTGATTCCAAGCAGCCTGGGGCCTAAATTCTTGTAGTCACCACGTAGTCATCATCCTCAACTGGGTGGGGAGTCTTAGTTTGTGCAGAACAACTCAAAGATGTGTGTCAGATTGTTATGTATTAATATATTCTTTGAGGAGGAAGTAGGACTGTTTTATCTCTGGACTATTTTCATTATGCTTCTTTCTTAGCTGCTTTTCCTTTGTTTCTACATTACCTCACTTCCTTAATTAGTAAATGCTTGATTCTGTTCTTTGAAACTCAGGAAAAGCCTAGGAGACTAAAGCATTTTTCCACAAACAGAAATGGGGGATGTGGAGGACCTTTCATATCTAGGAAGGTCCTGCAAGTTCCTACTTGCTTTCAATCCCTCTTTTCTTTCATATGTCTCAGTCCTGAGGGGAACAGGGACAAGACAAGAAAAGAAATAAAGTACTGGGTAAAGAGGTTCATCATAAACTCGGTGGGGAACTCAATTTGGGGGGGATTCAGATTCAGGAAGAATCAGGGTGGAAAACAAAGAAAAATTTGTTGTAGACATCAGCATTATCTTAAAGATGGGATTAAAATCCCTGAGAATTGGTGAGATCTCCAAAGAAGAGTCAGTAGTAAAGAAAATAGAAACATTGTTCCAAACACCACACAGTCCTTTGAAGTAGGTATTGTTAAATTATTTCCACATTACAAGATGAGAAACTAAAACTTGGTAATGATTATGTGAAGTGAAGTGAATTCGCTCAGTCGTGTCAGACTTTGCAGTCCCATGGTCTGTAGCCTACCAGGCTTCTCTGTTGATGGGATTTTCCAGGCAAGATTACCAGAGTGAGTTGCCTCCTTCTCCAGGGGATCTTCCTGACCCAGGGATCGAACCCAGGTCTCCTGCATTGCAGGCAGATGCTTTACCCTCTGAGCCACCAGGGAAAGGTTATGTAACTTCACCAAATTTTATTCAGCTATTAAGAAACCCAAAGTACATTTCAGTCTACATTTGAATCTACTCTGATTCAAAGTAATTCAGACCTAAACTCAGCTGAACAAATATCAAGCAAACAAACAAAACTAGTCAAACTCCATCTGTTGGTCTGGTTCTAATTTTCTCATATAATTTGTTAACAATTTGCCCAACATTTCTTGAACATAACAGGTTATGAATTTAGTATATTTCCTAAAATTAAATCTATACATTATAGAAAATGGAACCATTTGGCTTCTCACATTCATCTGTGGAGAAACCCTACTTACTAATTTGTTGCAAAGTGAAGAGGCCAGTTTCCCACAGAGACAACATATGTGATTCTAGGCATCACTTTATGCAGCTGCCACTGTATTAGTGAAGAAGTTAAAAAGTGACCATTACTCTTTCTGTTTGTTTTTTTTTTTAATTAAGTCAGCATACACAGGGTGACTATTGACTTGCATTTTATAGAAAGTTGCATTACCCATCATTAAAATTTCAAATCAATGTAATGTATGTTTGGTATATATGACGAGGTGCACACATTTGGCATTTACTTCTCAAATGAAATTTAAGCAAACATGAAAGAGGTCTGCAGCATTATTCAAAATTAAATTAAGAAGCTTTCTTGACTACAACTGATCCACAGTGCTGTGCTAGCTTCAGGTTTACAGCAAGTTTAATCAGTCATATGTAAATTTCTTGGATTCCATTTAGATTCCGCTTCCAGAGAGGCCATTATAGAACACAACAGGTCTCTATCAGTCATCCATTCTATTTATAGTGGTGTATACATATCAATTCCAATCTCCCAATTTATTCTTCCTCCCTTATCCCTGGTAACATAAGTTTGCTCTCCCCATCCTGGGCTCTATCTCTGTCCTGAAAAGAAATTCATTTGCACCTGCTCTCTAGAATTCACATACAAGCAACACTGCAAGACATCTGTCCTTCTCTATCTGACTCACTCCACTCAGCCCAACAATCTCCAGGTCCATCCATGTTGTGCAGGCTTTTTTTCATTCATGGAAATTAATAAGTTCCAGAAAAGTTGTAAAAAGGTTAATTATTATTTTAGTTCAAAGATATCATCCTCATTCCATTCCAAAATCCAGGTTACTATAAATGTAATTTTTCAGGCAAAACTTTTAGAATTTGAACAAAGTTCTGTACAAATATTCTTCAATTATCTAAGGAGATTTGTCACAATCACACTCCTAAGAACTTTCATCAATGCAAAAGCAGGCTACTTCATGAGAATAAGAAGGTATAAAGATACACTACCTTCTTGAGATTTGGAGGCTTGAATAGAACCACATTCACAGGAGTTCTGGTATATATAATGCTACATAGAATGCATTATAAAAATGTTTCCTATATTATAAAAGTCTATAAATATGAAATATTCAGGGTTGTATGGATATTACAAAAGCTCCAGAAACTGACAATCTGGTTTTTGATCTAGTAACTTTCATATAGTTTGATGGATGGTAACTAGTAATGTAAAATATGAGCATTTGGACTGCTAAAAGGAAGACCGGAATATATTACCAAGCCTGAATTGATCATGTGGGTATATGCAGTAACCTATTGTACAAAGGTGACATATTTTCAAATGTAATCCAGTAGACTCAATCTGAACTCTGTAAAATGCATATGCTCAGAAACAAATGTGTAACATTTGAAACACAATGCATTATTCACAAACATACTCCAAGCATTTCTTACAGATTTATGGAGTAATTTATATGGAAACATACATACGTCTCAACATTTCCATCCCATTCCAGCTACCTTAAACTTGTACCTCTCTAACCAATGTATTCTGCAAAGTCTAACAAGGAAATTACTGGATCAGATCCTAAGGAAATAATTCCCTTGATCACAAAATATGTTATTACATTATAATCCCAAGGGATTCCAGATGCTCTTTCCTGATTCTGTTAGAGCTACCATCCCACCATAAAAAAAGAAAATTATAGTTTAATTATTATGGATGTTTGTTTTAAAAGCCACTTATAAAATGTTGCAACACAGATGGAAATGGTTGCCTGGTTCAGTTTTTCTTTGTTTTCTTCTCACAATTATATAGATAGCATGAGATCAAATCTGAATATTGTTATCCCCACCTCCCTCAAATAAAAATAAAATTGATAAGGAGAGTGTTTATCTGTTCAAAGGGAGGATAATCATTCTCATGGCTAAGCATGTGAATGATATTACTTTAAAAATGAAGTGAGCAGAAAGGCCAATATTACTCTGATTTTGAAACAAGAATACCTAAATCCACATGTCATGTATGCTGAGCTTTATTATCCCTTTTGTTCAGAGTCCATTGTTTGGTGTGGAAAAAGAACTCAAGGGTGAGTTTCACATATTTATAATATCTTTCTAGTCTATAAGACTTGAATGAATAGAGGATTAGAATCAAATTCAAATCAAACAGAGGATATAAGACAAGTTCCTTACCATTTTAGGAAAAAGGAGGTAGTGAATCCATGGAGAAAAAGTGATTAATCTTACTATAGGGCCATGGGACATCGGGGTCAAGAGGATGATCAGTTAACCCCAATATTAGTGTCACTAATTCCTGATGTAGCCTATAAATATGAGAAGTCTCAACAGCAGGGCCTTTCACTTGGAGAGAATTAGAGTTTTCCATTTCAATAAAAGTTGATTCTGCTATATTATATCAAAGATGAATAGAAAGACATGGATGCTCTGTGGCTGAACCATCTAGAAAAGAGATTTTCAGATTTTGAGTAGAAACTCAAACTACAATGTTAAGAGCACCTTTAGTATCTATGCTGCAAGACCCACCAAAATGAAAGCTGATCCTGGGCATTGTCATTTAAGGGGCACTCACCCAAATTATCTCCCAGAAGAATGATGCTAATATTCAGGTTCTAGCAATGCAAATCCAAATCTCTGTTACTCACTTATGTGACCTTGGGCAAGTGATCTATCTTCTTTAACCCAAATGAAGCTAAGATGAAATGAAATACTGCATTTGAAGCGTTCGAGAGTGCATCACATATTTTAATAAGTATAATTAATAATGAGATGTAATTAAAAGCTTCTTTCAGCAGAATGACTCTCTGGAGCAATCAATTTTGATAGAGATGGGGGAAATTATCAAAGTGAGGAAAGCCAGAACAGATATTAGAGGAAATTCAGGCGTTAAGGAGAGGAAGAAACAGAGGGAGAGAAAGATAGAGAATAAAATGTCCTAGAAAAGAAAAGCTGGGCACATAAAAAGAGAGACAGAAAATATGACCACATCTTACAGGCTTTATTCTGAAAACATGTAATAAGCAAAAGTGAAAAATAAATCCAAAATGGTTTAAAAAGAAATCTAAACCAAAAAGTTTAAAAAGACTTTAAAAAATCTTTTTTTTTTTTTAAATTACTAAGAAAAAGATGTGCACTTGCTTCAAAAACAAAATGGTTAATGTCCTAGGTTCAGAATTCAGACTGTCTCTTATACACATCTAGATGTGTATAAGAGACAGGGAAAATCCCATGGACGGCGGAGCTTGGTGCAGGCCACTGTCCATGGGGTCGCAAAGAGTCGGGCACGACTGAGCAACTTCACTTTCACCAGCACATCAGTAAGGTCATTGGTAAAAAGCACAGAATTAGTCCTAACAAGAAAATGTTAACCCAATAGTTATGTATAAGCTTTAGTGAGAATTATTTTAACATTAGTACAACAGGTGCATTTCTCGTTTTCACTGATCTTCTTTGCTAGAAATTTTTCATATCTCTTTGTGCATGCATGCTTGGTTATCTCCCACTCTTTGCAACCTCGTGGACTGTAGCCCACCAGGCTCCTCTATCCATGGGACTTTGCAGGCAAGAATACTAGAGTGGGGTGCCATTTCCTTCTCCAGGGTATGTTTCCAACTCAGGGATTGAACCCACATCTCCTGTGTCTCCTGCATTGGCAGGAAAATTCTTTACCACTGAGCCACTTGGGAAGGCCTAATATCTCTTCAGTCATCATTAATCAGAAGCCAAGTCTCTGATCTGCTTCTTAACACTGACATCCTGCTGCTAAGTCACTTCAGTCGTGTCCGACTCTGTGCGACCCCATAGACGGCAGCCCACCGGGCTCCCCCGTCCCTGGGATTCTCCAGGCAAGAACACTGGAGTGGGTTGCCATCTCCTTCTCCAATGCATGAAAGTGAAAAGTGAAAGTAAGTAGCTCAGTCGTTTCCGACTCTTAGTGACCCCATGAGCTATAGCCCACCAGGCTTCTCCGTCCAGGGGATTTTCCAGGCAAGAGTCCTGGAGTGGGGTGCCATTGCCTTCTCCTAGATTATCCTAATTTGTACATTCTGAGTGTAAATCTCATTCTCAATGCATTAGGCCTAGGCATCTCGGAATCCTCTTTCATTTACTCAGAATTCAGATGAATTTTATGAGAAACTTTTCTCTAAGACTGTTCTCTCCGCTAGCTCTTATTTCCTTTGTGGACTTTTTCTACGTGTCTATTATGTAAAAGAGTCAGACACGACTTAGTGACTGAACAACAACAAACAAAAATTGTCCCCCAAAGCTCCAGACTTCTCCGACCACTAACGCTAAGGAGAAAGCAGCCCCATTTTCCCAGAATAGAAGGCTACAGCTCCCCAGATTCCCTCAAATAAGAAAAAACAATTTTTTTCTCTTCTTTAAAAACCAAAAGTTAATGTTTTCAACATGAAGAAAGATTACTTACAGAGGGATTGGGAGGGAAGAGTAAAGGGAAAGCACAAAGAAGTCCATTTTTAAGGCTGTGAGCCCCAACAGACCCAAGGGCATCCCTTGTACTTTTCTTCTCGTCTTTCAATGTAAATGTCACTGTTTAAGCTACTCAGATGGATCAGAAATATCACGGACCCTTGGGACTAGCCAATAGAAGGCTTTAAATTTTTCACATTCAATATGTCAGTCAGTTGAGAATAAAATATCATCGACCAGCTGCAAACAACTGCATCATCTTCTAATTTACTGACATCAGGAGGAGCATATTATATGTGGATTTTTTTTTATCACAATAGACAAAATACAACTGCATGGAAAATCTACATATATACACATATTTATTTGGTATTCAGTAAGGTAAGATTCTAAAACAAATATTTAATTCCCAGATGGTCCATCTCTGACACCATAGCTCTCCTGGGCAAATATATTTTAATATTGATGAATTATAAGTACCAACATACCAACTATTGTTGAAATGTGTATTAACTAACTCTGAAAGGCACGTGAAAGCAGTTTTCTTTTTTTTTTCTTTTTTTTTTTTTAGCATTTTTCTTTATAGACATTAAATCAAAGATGGACTTAAGACATGAAGAGCTGACCAAGTAACATATTAACAAAAACAACTGTTCTCTAATTTTCTATTTCCCCCTCTCTGAACAGCAGAGTTTTTATTATTGTTTGGAATCATTAATCGGTATATCTTTACATTTAAACTGGAAACAAATGAACTCAATAAATTCTGTATCTATTTTAGTTCACCAATGATTTTCTCAACTTCTTTTTGAATAAAAATAAAATAATTTAAGAAGTAAAGATAATTTTATTGCAATGCCTATTAAATTTAGCAGGCAATTTTTGTTGTACCACATACTGAGTCTAATGGCAGAATTCATTTTTACCATTTTAATCCTGCCCATGATAAAAACAATTGAGAACATTTATCAAGGTTTTAGGCAATACACTTTGAGATATCCTAAGTATTTGGCATAATTAAGTTTAGCTGCACAATTCTCTATTAATACTTATCTTTCTGCCCAGGTATGTGCCCTCATAAAAATTTAAGAAGAATTCCCAGTCCTTGGACTTTATCAGTGTCTAAAGTTACTGCTGTGTGAAGCTCCTCAGCATCCCAGATTNGCTAAGATGAAATGAAATACTGCATTTGAAGCGTTCGAGAGTGCATCACATATTTTAATAAGTATAATTAATAATGAGATGTAATTAAAAGCTTCTTTCAGCAGAATGACTCTCTGGAGCAATCAATTTTGATAGAGATGGGGGAAATTATCAAAGTGAGGAAAGCCAGAACAGATATTAGAGGAAATTCAGGCGTTAAGGAGAGGAAGAAACAGAGGGAGAGAAAGAGAGAGAATAAAATGTCCTAGAAAAGAAAAGCTGGGCACATAAAAAGAGAGACAGAAAATATGACCACATCTTACAGGCTTTATTCTGAAAACATGTAATAAGCAAAAGTGAAAAATAAATCCAAAATGGTTTAAAACGAAATCTAAACCAAAAAGTTTAAAAAGACTTTAAAAAATCTTTTTTTTTAAAAATTACTAAGAAAAAGATGTGCACTTGCTTCAAAAACAAAATGGTTAATGTCCTAGGTTCAGAATTCAGAAGCAAAATGGCCCATATACATATAAAAATGTTCAGCTTTTCTAGTAATCAAAGAATTGCTATTTAAAGCAACAGTGAGAAGGCTTTCTTTCTTTTTTTTTTTTTTACCTGAAGACCAGAAAACTTTTTTAAAATATGCCTATGACTGTGGAGTTAAAACAAGTTTCTTTCTACACTTTTTCTCAGGTGCAAATTGGGTAAAATATTCCTTATGATAATTGGCAAGAACTTTAAATATGCTCAGAACTGTGATCTTGAAACGAAGACAAAGTCGCTGAACACATGGTCTCCCTAGCAGTGTAGTGTGGTCCAACCATGACCGAGTACTACCTGCAGGCTTGACCCATCTACACATTCCATATAATTCCCCACTCTGCTTCTCTTCCTCAGTCCACCCCGTGCCTCATCTCCAGGATGACCACTGAAGCCATGTGTGACCAGGGTGCAGTCTGCAGCCATTTTCCTGGAANACATGGTCTCCCTAGCAGTGTAGTGTGGTCCAACCATGACCGAGTACTACCTGCAGGCTTGACCCATCTACACATTCCATATAATTCCCCACTCTGCTTCTCTTCCTCAGTCCACCCCGTGCCTCATCTCCAGGGTGACCACTGAAGCCATGTGTGACCAGGGTGCAGTCTGCAGCCATTTTCCTGGAACTGAATCTGACCTTCGTTCTGCACCACCACCCCCAAAACCACACTTCACCCTGATTAAACTTCTTTTTTCTTTTTTTTAATTTTTATTGACACATATTTGCTCTACAATGGTGTGCTAATTTCTGCTATACAGCTGGGTGAGTCAGCTAAACATATACATATACCCTGTTTTTTTGGATTTCCTTCCCATTTAGGTCACCACAGAGCACTGAGTAGAGTTCCCCGTGCTGCACAGTAGGTTCTCATTGACCTCTATGAGACCAAAAAGTACATCCAATTAACAACCAATATCTTGGAGTTTATTTCAGTAGCTAGTTCAACTAAAATAGAACCCTTAATTCTACTTTTAGATATTTATCCTTATTACATTTAGAGAATATTTCAACATATTAACTAAAATACTAGGAAAAAATGAGAATTATCTCACTAACAAAATAAATTATAAAATTAACTACAAGACATTTATTTAATGGAATATCTTGCAACAAGTAAAAAATCAGCTTTAATTAAATATGTAAGGAAATGTAAATAGAACATCAGGTTAAAAAAAAAGAAGCACACAAAATTATATATGACTTACAATCAAAATTTATATACACCATCTAACCACAGTTATTTTGGAAGTATTGGAATTATGAGTAATTTTATTTAACTATTTTTTTATTATCTGAATATTTTAGAATAATTTTTTGTTATATTTGGGAAAAAATTCTCATGAATATTATTTTTAAAGATAAAGAGGTGGAAAAAAAGAAAATGGAAAAAAGAAAAAAGAGAAAAAAACACCAATGTTGCATTTATAGTAATGTGACATGATTTGCCAAGGCTGCCCTGTGCACATAATTACAAAGCTTCTCAACTGATATGTTGTGAGTGGTACCTGGATGTGCTTAAGATACTATACTCCGCTCAGCCCAGGACAGCTGGGCAAGGCCCGGGGTTCGTCAAGCCCCCAGGGGGTCATCTCATGGCCAGCAAGACCCATTATTGACCCTATTATTCTATATGATGCTGTTGTGCTGTGCACTCAGTCGTGTCCGACTCTTTGCAACCCCATGGACTGTAACCCACCAGGGTCCTCTGTCCATGGGATTCTCCAAGCAACAATCCTGGAGTGGGTTATCATGCTCTCCTCCAGGGGATCTTCCCAACCCAGAGATTGAACCTGCATCTCCTGCTTCTCCTGCATTGCAGGCAGATTCTTTACCACTGAGCCACCAGGGAAACCCACTGTTCTATATAAATACCACCATTTCCCACAGGTAACATGATAATAATATCATTAGGAATCATCAGGAAAACACTCTGGTTGAAGAAAAGGTACAGATTTCATGCACACACATTTTCTTTTATCCAAAGAGGATAACATGCTTAATAACAAGTGCTTATGTATATATATTTAAAAGCATCCATGGAATCACATAATCTGATTATAATATTATTGTTTTTCTTAAAAAGCTGTGCACTATTTTTAATAGTAGTTAAAATCTTGATCCTATTTTTCTCTGACAAACTTACTACCAAAACCTGGGGGAATGTTGTTTAATGATTAGATGCTATACATGTCTCTTCCTTTAAATCAAATATAGCCATTGTCATTCGTATACACACTCAGATAAATAATAAAACATTTTACAATAACTATACCATACTTGTAAAAATGTTACAATGTGTTAACCAGAAAATGACTAGAAAGCGAGCCAGACTTTTCTTATTTGACTGTGTTTTGATGAGGATGAATGAAGCATCTGTAGATAAAATACTTCCTAAAGCTCCAGGACATATACTGAATCTTGGCAGAATATTAGCATATGAATGATACAGAACAGGGGGAAAAAAGTTCATTTAAAAGAGTTTCTTATCCTGGCATACCACTATGTGATATTAAATGAGTTCCAAAGAGTACAGTGGTCCCATTGAAATTTACTTCATAAACATAAAATTGTATACTAAATGCTTTGCCAGAAATAAAAGAAACCCTACCAACATCATTTTGCACACCTGCCAGTAATAATTAAACAAGCGGGGCTGGAGGAGGGTGGGGGTGGAAGGAAGCACTGAAATGTAGCTCTTACAAAAAATTGTGAGATGCTCTTTCTCCTCCCTTGTTCTGAAAAAAAAAAAAAAAAGGGGAATTAGTCTTGGATTTTCATCATAGTTTTCAGACATTATGCTTAGTATGTTATATTTGTAAAGGACCAAAAAGATAAATTTAGATTCTCCTCTGAAATTTTCTTATGTTAAATTAGAAACTGAAATGCATTAAAGAACTAATTTTCTGCTTTAAAATGTGCATGTGTTTATACCTCAAAACCAGAAATGACCTAGAATTTGTGGAGATACTCAATTTTCTTTTAAAGAGTGAATCATGGTAGGAAAAAGCTTTCCTGAGCCCATAGAAGCAGATATTTTCTGTTTATTCCCAGCCAAACACATCTAACCCAGGCAACCTGCTCTCTGTAGAACAAATCAGTCCAGGTGTATCCTGCACGGAGCAGCTGAGTGCCCCTTCTTGGCATGTCAGCCCCCTGCACTCCTCCCTCATGGATTTCACATCCTACAATGCATCTATGGTTACCTGGCCACTGGTTAGTATACTCTATAGTGAACAGCAACTTCCCTCCATGTGGGAAGGACCAGTGCTTCTTCTGCCAGTCCTTGTTCCACCAGTTACTAACACTGTGTTGATACATATCAGACACTCAATAAATAGGTGTAAATATTTCTATAACGCATACATAGTTTCCAAATAAGCTATGTGCTAAATACTATTCCAAGCACATGGCATAAAGTGATGAATAAGATAGACCATTTTACAGCAAAATATAGGTCTATAAGTAGTAAGGGGATCAGCAAAAAAGCATTGTTTTCAGAGAGGACAAGCAGGAAGAGCAGATTACATCCCATAGCGGCCTCTCAGTTCAGTTCAGTTCAGTTCAGTTCAGTCATTCAGTCATGTCCAGCTCTTTGCGACCCCATGAATCACAGCATGCCAAGCCTCCCTGTCCATCACCAACTCCCGGAGTTCACTCAGACTCCATCGAGTCCATCGAGTCCGTGATGCCATCCAGCCATCTTATCCTCAGTCGTCCCCTTCTCCTCCTGCCCCCAATCCCTCCCAGCATCAGAGTCTTTTCCAATGAGTCAGCTCTTCGCATGAGGTGGCCAAAGTACTGGAGTTTCAGCTTTAGCATCATTCCTTCCAAAGAAATCCCAGGGCTGATCTCCTTCAGAATGGACTTGCTGGATCTCCTTGCAGTCCAAGGGACTCTCAAGAGTCTTCTCCAACAACATAGTGGCCTCTACAGCCAGTATAGAGATGAAAAAATCTGGGACACACCTGAGAGACCCAATCTTTGTTCTCGGTACAGGCAAGTCTGGGAGATTTTGATGAGAAAACTTAGATGCTACAGGTATTTAGTGAGATCTACAAGTGAGTGACATGTAAGTATAAATGGTAATATGAAATAATTGAAGAATAGTGAAGTCTGAGGATTCACAGAAGGGTGAAGTCTGAGGATGTTACTGTTGTAAATGACATGATCATAAACTGAAGTTGACTATGCTTTTAAAAGCCTTAATCATGTAATGATTGGTAAGAAATATCTCCCATATATAAGAGATATCCACTTTGTTTTTTATATACACAGACATTTAAAGTGATACCTAGAACAATTTTCTCAGTATTTTAATGGCTTCAATGCTTTAAAAATTTACATAAAAATTCAGCACTTTTTTTATGTTAAGTTGTATGAACTTTTTTTTTTACTTTTGTTTACATATGTTGGATATTAACTCTTTATCAGTCATATCACTGGCCAATATTTTTCCTTGTTCATTAGGTTATCTTTTCATTATGTTGATCGTTTCCTTTGTTGTGAAAAGGCGTTTAAGTTTAGTTAGGTTCCATTTGCTCATTTTTATTTCCTTTCCTTTAGGAGATGGATCAAAAATGTGTTGCTACAATTTATATCAAAGTGTGTTCTGGTCATATTTTCCTTTAGGAATTTTCTGGTATCCAGTCTTACATTTACGTATTTAATCCATTTTGAGTTTAGTTTTGTACATGGTGATAGAAAAAGTGAAAAAGAAAGTGAAACCACTCAGTCGGTCCAACTCTTTGCGACCCCATGGACTGTAGCCTACCACGCTCCTCCCTCCAAAGGATTTTCCAGGCAAGAGTACTGGATAGGTAGCCATTTCCTTCTCCATATGGTGCTAGCGAATAATCTAATTTCATTTTCATTTTTGACATTTTTTACATTTTTACATTTCATTCATTCATCAGTTCAGTTCAGTTCAGACATTTAGTCATGTCCGACTCTTTGCAACCCCATGAACCGCAGCATGCCAGGCCTCCCTGTCCATCACCAATTCCTGGAGTTTACTCAGACTCACGTTCATCGAGTCCGTAATGTCATCCAGCCATCTCATCCTCTGTCATCCCCTTCTCCTCATTCATTCATAATTATCCAGTTTTTTCTGGCATCACTTATTGAAGAGACTGTTTTCTCCATTGTATATTCTTNGCATGCCAGGCCTCCCTGTCCATCACCAATTCCTGGAGTTTACTCAGACTCACATTCATCGAGTCCGTAATGCCATCCAGCCATCTCATCCTCTGTCATCCCCTTCTCCTCATTCATTCATAATTATCCAGTTTTTTCTGGCATCACTTATTGAAGAGACTGTTTTCTCCATTGTATATTCTTGCCTGCTTCATTTGTCAAAAACTAATTGACTGGAGGTATATGTTTGTTTGTTTTTTGGGGGGCTCTCTATTCTGTTCCAATGATCTATGTGTCTATTTTTGTGCCAAAACAACACTATTTTAGTGATTGTAGTTCTGTAATATAGTTTGAAATCAGGGAGCAAATTCCTTCAGCTCTGTTCTTCTTTCTCAATATTATTTGGTCTATTAAATATCTTTTGTTTCCATAAGAATTTTTAAAATTACTTCTTCTAGCTTTCTTAAACTATCATTGGTATTTTCACAAGGACTGCACAGAATCTCTAGATTGCCTTAGCATTGGTGGTAATGTAAATTGGAACAGCCATTGTGGAAAAGAGCACGTAGGATCTTCAAAGAACTAAAAAGTAGAGATAGCATTAGACTCAACAATTCTGCTGCTGCTAAGTCGCTTCAGTCATGTCCAACTCTGTGTGACCCCATAGACGGCAGCCCACCAGGCTGCCCCATCCCTGGGATTCTCCAGGCAAGAACACTGGAGCGGGTTGTCATTTCCTTCTCCAATGCATGAAAGAGAAGTCGCTCAGTCATGTTTGACTCTTAGCAACCCCATGGACTGCAGCCCACCAGGCTCCTCTATTCATGGGATTTTCCAGGCAAGAGTACTGGAGTGGGGTGCCATTGCCTTCTCCAAGCAATTCTACTCCTGGTCATATATCTAGGAAAAAAAAAAAAAACACTAATTAAAAACACATACATTCACCCCAATGCACATAGCAGCAATTTATAAATTACAGGATATGGAAGCAATCTAAGTGAACATCAACAGTTCAGTTCAGTTCCTCAGTTATGTCTGACTCTTTGTGACCCCGTGGACTACTGCAGGACACAGGCCTCCCTGTCGATCACCAACTTCCAGAGCTTGCTCAAACTCATGGCTGTTGAGTAGGTGATGTCATCCAACCATCTCATTCTCTGCAATCTCCTTCTCCTCCCACCTTCAATCCTTCCCAGCATCAGGGTTCCAAATGATTCAGTTCTTCACATCAGGTGGCCAAAGTTTTGGAGTTTCAGCTTAGGTATCAATGATTCCAATAATTTCTTAGGACTGATTTCCTTTAGGATGGAATGGTAGGATCTTCTTGCAGTCCAAGGGACTCTCAAGAGATGTCCATCAGCAGATGAATGGATAAGAAAGCTATGGTACATATACACAATGGAGTATTACTCAGCCATTAAAAAGAATACATTTGAATCAGTTCTAATAAGATGGATGAAACTGGAACCGATTATACAGAGTGAAGTAAGCCAGAAAGAAAAACACCAATACAGTATACTAACACATATATATGGAATTTAGAAAGATGGTAATGAGGACCCTGTATGCAAGACAGCAAAAGAGACACAGATGTG
>SJYX01015023.1:172694-192837 GCA_006410675.1 Oreotragus oreotragus | reverse complement strand
GCTGAAATTGAATGGTTCTATGAAGACCTACAAGACTTTCTAGAACTAACACCCCAAAAAGATGTCCTTTTCATTATAGGGACTGAAATGCAAAAGTAAGAAGTCAAGAGATACCTGGAGTAACAGGGAACTTTCACCTTGGAGTACAAAATGAAGCAGGGCAAAAGCTAACAGAGTTTTGCCAAGAGAATGCACTGGTCATAGCAAACACCCTCTTCCAACAACACAAGAGACAACTCTACACATGGATATCACCAGATGGTCAATACCAAAATTATGATTATATTCTTTGCAGCCAAAGATGGAGAAGCTCTATACAGTCAGCAAAAACAAGACCAGGATCTGACTGTGGCTCAGATCATGAACTCCTTTTTGCCAAATTCAGACTGAAATTGAAGAAAGCAGGGAAAACCACTAGAGCATTCAGGTATGACCTAAATAAAATCTCTTACAATTATATAGTGGAAGTGAGAAATAGACTCAAGGGATTAGATCTGATAGAGTGCCTGATGAACTATGGACAGAGGTTCACGACATTGTATGGGCAGCAGGGATCAAGACCATCCCTAAGAAAAAGAATTGCAAAAAGGCAAAATGGTTGTCTGAGGAGGCCTTACAAATAGCTGTGAAAAGAAGAGAAGCAAAAGGCAAAGGAGAAAAGGAAAGATTTACCCATTTGAAGGCAGAGTTCCAAAGAATAGCAAGGAGAGATAAGAAAGCCTTCCTCAGTGATCAACACATCAACAGATGAAAGGCAAATCAAAACTACAATGAGATATCACCTCACACCAGTCTGAATCACCATCATCAAAAAGTCTACAAACACTAAATATTAGAGAGGGTGTTTAGAAAAGGAAACGCTCTTGTACTATTGCTGGGAATGTAAAATGATACAGCCACTATGGAAGATGGTATGGATATTCCTTTAAAAACTAGGAATAAAACTACCATCTGACCGAGCAATCCCACTCCTAGGCAAATACCCTGAGGAAACCAAAATTGAAAAAGAAACATGTAAGAATTGATGCTTCTGAACTGTGGTGTTGGAGAAGACTCTTGAGAGTCCTTTGGACTGGAAGGAGAGCCAACCAGTCCATTCTGAAGGAGATCAGCCCTGGGATTTCTTTGGAAGGAATGATGCTAAAGCTGAAACTCCAGTACTTTGGCCACTTTGTGCGAAGAGTTGACTCATTGGAAAAGACTCNACTCTTGAGAGTCCTTTGGACTGGAAGGAGAGCCAACCAGTCCATTCTGAAGGAGATTAGCCCTGGGATTTCTTTGGAAGGAATGATGCTAAAGCTGAAACTCCAGTACTTTGGCCACTTTGTGCGAAGAGTTGACTCATTGGAAAAGACTCTGATGCTGGGAGGGATTGGGGGCAGGAGAAGAAGGGGACGACAGAGGATGAGATGGCTGAATGGCATCACTGACTCGATGAACATGAGTCTGAGTGAACTCAGGGAGCTGGTGATGGACAGCGAGGCCTGGCATGCTGCGATTCATGGGGTCGCAAAGAGTTGGCCACAACTGAGTGACTGAACTGAACTCAACTGAACTGATCCTTTTGTTCACTGCAGCACTATTTACAATAGCTAGACATGGAAGCAACCTAGATATCCATAGACAGATGAATGAATAAAGAAGTTGTGCTATATATACACAATAGAATAGTGCTCAGTCATAAAAAGGAATGCATTTGAGTCAGTTCTAATGAAGTGGATGAACCTAGAGCCTATTATACAGAGTGATGACAGAGGATGAGATGGCTGAATGGCATCACTGACTCGATGAACATGAGTCTGAGTGAACTCAGGGAGCTGGTGATGGACAGCGAGGCCTGGCGTGCTGCGATTCATGGGGTCGCAAAGAGTTGGCCACGACTGAGTGACTGAACTGAACTCAACTGAACTGATCCTTTTGTTCACTGCAGCACTATTTACAATAGCTAGACATGGAAGCAACCTAGATATCCATAGACAGATGAATGAATAAAGAAGTTGTGCTATATATACACAATAGAATAGTGCTCAGTCATAAAAAGGAATGCATTTGAGTCAGTTCTAATGAAGTGGATGAACCTAGAGCCTATTATACAGAGTGAAGTAAGTCAGAAAGAGGAAGATAAATATCATATTCTAATGCATATATACAAGATCTAAAAAAAATGGTACTGGAGAATTTATTTACAAGACAGCAGTGGAGAAATAGATATAGAGAATAGACTTATGACATGGGGAGAGTGGAGAAGAGGGTGAGATGTATGGAAAGAGTAACATGAAAAGTTACATTACCATGTGTAAAACAGATAACCAACAGGAATTTGCTGTATGGCTCAGGAAACTCAAATAGGGACTCTATCCACCTAGAGGGGTGGGATGGGGAGGGAGATTGGAGGGAAGTTCAAAAATGTGGGGATATATGTATACCTGTGGATGATTCATGTTGTTGAGGTTTGACAGAAAACAACAAAATTCTGTAACGCTATTACCTTTCAATTAAAAAAAATTTTTTTTAATGAATAGATAAAGTAGATGTGACATATATATTCACTAGAAATCTACTCAGTCATAAAAAGAATGAATGCTTGCCATTTGCAGTCTAATGTCTTCAGAAAACTTGGAAGACATTAGGCTAAGTTAAATAAGTCAAACTGCTGCTGCTGCTGCTAAGTCACATCAGTCGTGTCCGACTCTGTGCGACCCCGTAGACGGCAGCCCACCAGGCTCCCCTCCCTGTCACTAAGTCATGTCAAATTCTTTGCAACCCCATGGATTGTAACCTGCCAGGTTCCTCTGTCAATGGGATTTCCCAAACAAGAATACTGGAGAGGCTTGCTATTTCCTTCTCCAGAGGGTCAGGATTGAACCCTGGTCTCCTGCTTGGCAGACAGATTCTTTACCAGTGAGCCACCAGGGAGGCCTGTGTTAAATAAGTCAAACAGAGTATGACAAATACTTAATGACATTACTTATATGTGATGTGAAATCTAAAAAAAATGCCACAAACTAGTGAACATACCAAAAAGAAACAGACTCACAGATATAGAGAACAAATCAGTGGTTACCAGAGGGAGGAGGAGGAGCCTGCAGTCCATGGGGTCGCACAGAGTCGGACAGACTGAGCGACTTCCCTTGCACTTTTCACTTTCATGCATTGGAGAAGGAAATGGCACCCCACTCCAGTGTTCCTGTATGGAAAATCCCAGGGACAGGGAGCCTGGTGGGCTGCCGACTATGGGGTCACACAGAGTTGGACAGGAATGAGGCGACTTAGCAGCAGCGGCGGCGGCAGCACACATTAACTACGGGCTTCCCTGGTGGCTCAGTTGGTAAAGAATCCGTCTGCAATGCAGAAGGCCCAAGTTCAATCCCTGGGTTGGGGAGATTCCCTGGAGAAGGGAATAGCTACCCACTCTAGCATTCTTGCCTGGAAAATGCCATGGACAGAGGAGCCTGGGAAGCTACAGTTCACGTGTTCTCAGAGTCAGAAATGACTGAGTGACTAACACACGCACTTTTCCTACATTAAGTATACTTCAGTAGAAAAAATAAAAAAACAAGAGTTTAAAAAATTTGTTATGAATAGTTTAAGAATATCAGTTTTCAAAAGGAAAGTGAATCTAACATGAGAAATGATACTTCTTCCCAAATGTTTTTCATTAATGTGTCATATAAATAATGTGTGACTTTTTTAGTAATAAAATAAAACAAACCAAACAGCTATATAAATAGATAATAAATATGTGCATAAGAAAGGAGGAAAGAAAAGAGGAAGGAAGAAAGAGAGCTTACGCTTGGTTAGCTTAAAAACTAACCAGTAGGTATCTATTGATTTGTTAAAAAATACATATCAAACACAAATTGCTCAATTATAAAGATGAACAATGCCAAACTTTGAAGCACAAAGGGAAGATGGGAAGTTTTCCCCTCCCTGACTGACTCACTATGTATACATATATCATGTATCTAGCATGTGGATACAGACACAGATTTATTTATAGATAGAGACAAACTATGATTATATATAGGCTGGTCCACCGAAATTTTATATATTGACTACATGGATTGAGGACTGGCTTTCTGGGATTCAAGACTTATAATACTACAGTCAGCAAAATCCTGGACAAACTAGGATTAGTTGGTCACTGTGCTGTTCATCCTTGATGAACAGGTTTGATAAGCACACTTTCACATATTCAATATGATTTGCCTTTCACAGAACTCTATAACTGGTTTTTCACCTTATAGCAAACTTTTAAAATAAAATTTTGGAAGTTTGGAAGGTCAAACTTGAAAATCAGATACACTAAAAAAAAAATTAATTTCAAATGTGCCAGGTATAAAATTAATGTATGCAGTCTAAATTTTTACAACAAATAACGTGGTTGAAAAAATTTATTTATGAATTCATTACTTAAATTGTCAAGACACTAAATTTTGTAACGCTGTGATAAAAGCAGGAAATATGAGAAAATGTCACATATCAGAGAAAGTTGAGAAAGCAAGCAAACGTAAAAGCAGAAAAATTTCAAAGTTAGATAACAATATTTTATTATAGCCATAATCTTGTACACTTTCTTTTGAGACAATATACAGACTTGGGTTTTTTTTTTTTTTTCATTTTTTCATACAAAAAAATAGCATTACTATTATATATAAAAAACTGTCTTACTACCTAAAATCTCATCTCAAAGCTAAAGAATTACTTTTATTCAATTATTATTTTTATTTTCTTTCTCAAAACAAAAGTCTCCACTAGCATATGGAAGGTTATTACTCTTTTATAACTTGTGAAAAATTGGTCATGTTATAAAATCTTGGCTGATTTCCAAGACCACAGTAAACTGTGCTTACCAATAAATAAACTGTAGTATTTGATTTCCTTCAGAAAAGAATGCTACTGTCTGTATAGATGGCTGTGATTTTTTGCTTCTTGGATAGCTTTTGAATCTATAGCAAACATAATTTGCTTTCATTTTTTATTTTTATAAATATTCACATAGATGAGAGTCCTCTTCAGAAATCACCTGAATCATCATAAATGTTCATATGTTTAAAGTAAGAGTAGTTTTTACTTTTGAACACCATCCAAGGAATAGCAACAAAATTTATGATGCAAGAATGTAAAAACAAAGATTAGAAACATTTCTGTCTACTTGCTTAAAATCCTGATTTTAGCCTATTACTGTTTCTTCCAAATTTTGTCTTTGGTCACACAATAAGACAGGTTTGTTTTTTGTTTTTTTGTTTTAATCTTCCTCAAAGCAAAGGGGGAAAAAAAGTGTATCCTTTCTTATTTCCCTTAGGGATAGGAAGCAAGTGTGCTACCTCATTATAAAACTGAGCAGGACCCTGCAGGGCTTTCCCAAGGACAGACATCCACATGTCCCCCACATCTTGTTTGTAGAAAAGTTTTAGCCTCTTAGACCTTCCCTGAATTCTAAAGAGTAAATTTGATCAGAGAAGTGAGAAAATGCAGAAACAAAGGAAACAGTCAAGCAAGACAAAATCATAACAGTTTAGCCATAAAACAAAGCCAAGGACCTTGAGCTCCTCCTCAAGGACTATAGGTAACATCCTGAGCCATAACCTTGAGCTGTTTTGCAGATAGTGAAGCCTCCACCATGTAGAGGAAGTTAACTGCATGCTGCCCACCAGCATGTTGACCCCAGACAGGTTGGAACCATCACCCTGCGACCTCACAGTCAGAGAATTATGCACATACTGAAAACACTCCAAGACCCCCTCCCTCAAACTATCTAAAGATGGTTTTAAAAAGCCCTTCCCTGAAATCTGTCAGGGAGTTTGAATCTTTTTGAATGTAAGTTACCTGTTCTCCTTGCTTGGTGTCTACAATAAACACTGTATTTTCACTCCCCTTCACCACAACCCAGTGTCAGTAAATTAGCTTTGCTGTGTATCAGATGAGCAGACCCAAGATTCAGTTCAGTTCAGTTCAGTTCAGTAGTTCAGTCATTTCTGACTCTTTGTGACCCCATGGACTGCATCATGCCAGGCCTGCTTGTCCATCACCAACTCCCAGAGATTACTCAAACTCATGTCCATTGAGTCGGTGATGCCTTCCAGCCATCTCATCNAGCTTCCTGATGGAAGAGAATGAGGGGGATACTGGGTCTTGTTCTGATGGGCGGGACCATGCTCAGTAAATCTTTAATCCAATTTTCTGTTGATGGGCTATGTTCCTTCCCTGTTGTTTGAACTAACTATGGTGGAGGTAATAAGGATAATGGCAACCTCCTTCAAAAGTCCCATGTATGCACTGCTGCACTGAATATCCCCAACCCTACAGCAGGCCACCGCTGGCCCACGCCTATTCCAGAGACTCCTGGACACTCATGGGCAAGTCTGAGTCAGTCTTTTTTGTTGTCACTGCTCCCTTCTTCTGGGTCCTGGTGTGCACAAGGTTTTGTCTGTATCCTCCAAGAGTCTGTTTCCCAGTCCTGTGTAAGTTCTTGTGGCTCTATGGTGGGGTTAATGGCAACCTCCTCCAAGAGGGCTTATGCCATACCCAGGTCTGCTTCATCCTAGAGCCTGAAAGGGTACACATAACAATATTTTTGAGATGTTTTTCAGATACTGAAAACTTCACCAGGTAAGAAAAGGTGAAACTGTATGCTGCCCATAAGCATGTAGATAGACACTAGACTGGTTGGAACCGAAAGGCTGAATTTGTTGACTCCCACTTACTTCACCACAAACTGTCAGAAGAATGTCCATGAACTACTGGTCACACCATCTTTAATCTATTCCGCTCCAGGTTGGGACACACAGTTTTGAGGGCATTAGCCCACTGTGGCTGCCTTTGCCGGGCAAAGTAAAAAATATAATTTTTTATACTTCACTCAAAACTCTGTATCTGAGATTTAATTCAGCATCAAGATACAGTGGCTGGTTTCACATCAGTTTCACCCTGAGTTTTGTTATTTTTATCTTTCCTAAAGAGCTATATTCAATGTTTTGACACTTTTTCTGCTAACCATATATATTTCAATTCTTTATTTTTCCTTTTCTTTAGAATATGCTTCAGGTTCTAACAGGTTTCCATGTGGTTTATACCAATGGAAATATTTTTCCATCAGATCACTTAGATTTCTAGATGATCAAATGTTCTGTTCTCATTTTGAATTAGAGTTACCTTTCAACTTTTGTGCTTATCATTTGATAAAATGCTATTTTTATAGATCAAATTTTCAAAATCCAGATGATCGCTAACAAAGTCTTATTTAAACAAGTCAGCAATAATTTTAGTTAATAATACTAAGAATTCACTCTGTCTCTTATACACATCTAGATGTGTATAAGAGACAGCTCCTTCAACTTGTCACATAAAACATGTTTTTCTTCAAGCCCAGAGCTAATGATTACACAGCAAAACAGCTCATCTTGCACAAGGGTATGATTTTCCTTAAACTATATACCAATGATTCAGTTCAGTTCAGTTCAGTTGCTCAGTCANCTCATGTAGCAAAAAGTTATTGAGTACCTAGAATGTGCCAGTTCTGGGGTTGTATCATTAAATAAAAAGATACAGTTTCTTTCCTCATACTTTGAAAGAAAAAAAGAATTTATAGAAAATAATTTCTAGTATTATAAGATTTATAATCTCTGAAAATGGTAATAAAAATATTTTAAGCAAGCTCTGATTTACTGTAGCCACAGGCGGATTTGTGTCAATGTATGGCAAAACCAATACAGTATTGTAAAGTAAAATAAAGTAAAAAATGAATAAATAAATTTTTAAAAAGATAGATATTTTATTTTATTTTATTGACAGTAAAACTGAGCAACATCATCCAGTGATTGCCTTTTCAGGAACTTAGCTTTACTCATTTTCTAAGATCCTAAATGTGGGTTTCTACTGTACTTTGTAAATAGGAACACTTATAAACTGCTATATATTGAGCCATCAAATTTCTTGTGCAGAAATTGTAAGATATATAAAGCAACTATTAATTAAAAAAAGCATACTTTAGAGTCAAAATTTTTAAATTAGCATACTTCAAAATCACTTTTTACTATTTTAATTCACTATTTTTCACTAAATTATTTATTTTTGGAGAAACAACATTCTGGGGTATTTTAATTTTCCTTTGGCACTGTGATAGTACACCCTCCAAGTGTTTGAAGGAATAGAGGAGCTAATTATTCATTTCCTGGAGAAGGAAATGGCAACCCACTCCAGTATTCTTGCCTGGAGAATCATATGGACGGAGAAGCCTGGTAGGCTACAGTCCATGGGATCGCAAAGAGTCTGACACAACTGAGCTACTTCACTTTCACTTTCTTTTCATAGCTTTGTCCTACCAAGTTGTTCACATTTCCCAAGGTCAAGTGTTGATCCATCACCACAAGCCAATTACCCAATTGGGTACAAGTAGTTCAGTTATGTTCAGTTCAGTTCAGTTGCTCAGTAGTGTCTGACTCTTTGTGACCCTATGGACTGCAGTACACCAGGCCTCTCTGTCCATCACCAACTCCCAGAGTTTACTCAAACTCAAGTCCACTGAGTCAGTGATGTGATCTAACCATCTCATCCTCTGTTGTCCCCTTTTCCTTCCACCTTCACTCTTTCCCAGCATCAGGGTCTTTTCAAATGAGTCAGTTCTTCTCATCAAGTGGCAAAAATATTGGAGTTTCAGCTTCAACATCAGGAATATTCAGGACTGATTTCCTTTAAGGTGGACTGGTTGGATCTCCTTGCAGTCCAAGGGACATTCAAGAGTCTCCTCCAACACCACAGTTCAAAAGCATTAATTCTTCATTGTTCAGCTTTCTTCACAGTCCAACTCTCACATTCATACATGACTAGTGGAGAAATCATAGCTTTGACTAGATGAACCTTTGTTGGCAATGTCTTTGTTTTTTTAATATGCTATCTAGGTTGGTCATAGCTTTTCTTCCAAGGAGTAAGTGTCTTTTAATTTCATGGTGCAGTGACCATCTGCAGTGATTTTGGAGCCCCCCACAATAAAGTCTCTCACTCACTGTTTGTTTCCACTGTTTCCCCATCTATTTACCATGACGTGATGGGACCAGATACTATGATCTTAGTTTTCTAAGTTTTGAGTTTTAAGTCAAATTTTTCACTCTCCTGTTTCACTTTCATCAAGAGGCTTCGTAGTTCCTCTTTGCTTTCTGCCATAAGGGTGGTGTCATCTGCATATCTGAGGTTATTGATATTTCTCCCAGCAATCTTGATTCTAGCTTGTGCTTCATCCAGCCTAGCATTTCTCATGATATACTCTGCATATAAGTTAAATAAGCAGGATGACAATATTGACATACTCCTTGACAGCCTTGACTTACTCCTTTCCCAACTTGGAAGCAGTATTTTGTTCTATGTCCACTTCAAAATGTTGCTTCCTGATCTGCATACAGATTTCTCAGAAAGCAGGTCAGGTGGTCTGGTATTCCCATTTCTTTAAGAATATTCCACAGTTTGTTGTGATCCACCCAGTCAAAGGCTTTGGCATAGTCAATAAATGTCCTTTCCTCATAACAAATTTATAATACACTAGAAAAAAAAAGTAGGAAGTCAAGAAATACCTGGAATAACAGAAAATTTGGCTTTGGAGTACAGAATGCATACGGCAAAGGCTAAAAGAGTTTTGCCAAAAGAACACACTGGCCATAGCAAACACCCTCATCCAGCAACACAAGAGACAGTTCTACACATGGACATCACCAGATGGTCAATACTGAAATCAGAATGATTATATTCTTTGCAGCCAAAGATGGAGAAGCTCTACACAGTCAGCAAAAACAAGATTGGGAGCTGACTGTGGCTCAGATCATGAACTCCTTATTGCCAAATTCAAAGTGAAATAGAAGAAAGCAGGGAAAACCACTAGACCATTCAGGTATGACCTAAATCAAATCCCTTATGATTATCCAATGGAAGTGAGAAAGAGATTCAAGGAATTAGATCTGATAGACTGAATGCCTGAAGAACTATGGACGGACATTTGTGACATTGTACAAGACACAGGGATCAAGATCATCCCAAGTAAAAGGGTACAGGTAACTTGAAGCTTATTCACTTACTTTAACGACTAAGATCCATCTAGTCAAGGCTATGGTTTTTCCTGTGGTCATGTATGGATGTGAGAGTTGGACTGTGAAGAAGGCTAAGCGCCGAAGAATTGATACTTTTGAACTGTGGTGTTGGAGAAGACTTTTGAGAGTGAGTCCCTTGGACTGCAAGGAGATCCAACCAATCCATTCTGAAGGAGATCAACCCTGGGATTTCTTTGGAAGGAATGATGCTAAAACTGAAACTCCAGTACTTTGGCCACCTCATGCAAAAAGTTGACTCATTGGAAAAGACTCTGATGCTGGGAGGAATTGGGGGCAGGAGAAGAAGGGGATGACAGAGGATGAGATGACTGGATGGCATCACAGACTCGATGGACGTGAGTCTGAGTGAACTCCGAGAGATGGTAATGAACAGGGAGGCCTGGAGTGCTGAGATTCATGGAGTCGCAAAGAGTTGGATATGACTGAAAGACTGAACTGAACTGAACTGAAGGTCAAGGAAAACCACTAATGACCACTATGTTTTTTAAAATTTTAGATGATCCTCTAATAAGTAAGTAAGTAAGTAAAGTCACTCAGTCTTGTCCGACTCTTTGTGACCCCGTGGACTGCAGCCCACCAAGCTTCTCAGTCCATGGGATTCTCCCGATCCTCTAATACTTAAGGAGAAAAAGGGTAGAAAAATGATAATAAATAGATTAGGCTAATGACAGAAAAGGAAGGAGTGAGGGGAACATTCCTTAACCAGTGGCTAAAAGAACACCTGGTATAGCCAAGTTTTTCCATGTATATTATTTAAATAATGAACAAACATATATTAGAAATTAGCTCAGAAGAACAAGGAAAAACTGACATGCTGTCTGAAATACCACTAGTGAAATAGCAAGAGAAAACAAACTCACACAAACGATCAAATAAATTGAAAAGGGAAAACTCCACAGACACTAAGAATAGTGTGGCTGAATTCATTCATTCAAAAAACACTTACTGAGGGACTTCCTTGGCCATCCAGTGGTTAAGACTCCATGCTTCTAATTCAGGGGATGGAGGTTCAATTCCTGTTCAGGGAACTAAGATCCCACATACCATGCAGCATGGCAAAACAAAAAAAGAACCAATGAAACACTGAGCATTTTCTGTATGCACACAGTATTCCAAGCATGAAGGCATCAGCCTCGCAATGTTTTCCTTCCAGAGGTGACTGACCACAACATGACATTCGCTTGGACTTCTACTTCAGCCCATGTAGTATTATTACCTGTCCCAGGACCTACCCTCCTGCCCCAAACAAAAGACATACCAATAAAAATCAGGAAAATATATGAAAAGTGTTTACAGACATCAGTCATCATACAGCACAGGATTGTGAGATTTCAGAGAAGTAAGGACATAGGATGAATGAGAATGGCTCCAGCTTCATTCTGGGAGTCAGTTTCCAGGATGCAGCTCTATCATTTGCTGAACCGGAATGACAGGTAAAATTGCTCGGGAGATGCTAGAATTTGCAGGGCAGAGTTCCCCAAAGGAAGGCATCCATACAAGGAGAGAGCTCATTGTGTCAAGTCCTTGCCCGAGCATTTGTCTGTGCAGGTGTGAGGTGAAACTCCATGAGACTGAGGAGCTAGCTAGGTTAAAGCAGAAGGCCACACAATTCCTAGAGCTTGCACAGCTCTGGAAATTGTTTGTGCGGCCAGCAGGGAGAGTGAAGGGATGTTTTAATACACTGTATCCAATAAAGGCCCCAGGAGGCTCACATCTTCATAGAGGATAAATGCTTCCTGGAGTAAATGCTGACTGTTCTGGACTGACTGTAAAAGCTTAAACAGAAACCAGGATTTAACTGATACAAAGTGACTTACCTGGGTGCCCATTAATTTTTCACTGTTGTATGAAAACTAGCACAAATGTATCAGCTTAAATCAGGTTGCAATCAAGATGTCAACCAGACTGCAGTGTCTTCTCAAGGCTAACCTTGAGGGGAGCATCTGCTTCCAAGATCACTCAGTTGTTCACAGAATCCACTAATTTTTTATTTTAAGTCTGGAGGCCCTCACTTTTTGTTTGCTTTTAGCTGCAGGCCACCCTCAGGTCCAAGACACCACCCATAGTTTCGTGCCATAGAGGCCAACCAACATGGCCTTTTTTAACTGAGCCTGCAAGGAAAGCTACTGACTCCAGTCTGATAAGGTGGAGTCTCAGATAATGAAGCAGATGTGACACTCCATCACCTTACCAGGAGTATCACCTTTATCTTCATGACACTCTACTGTTTAGAAGAATTCAAGCAAAGGAGGTATACAAGGACATGGACACTAGGAGGTGAGATCATGAGGTCCTAAAGTCCTTCATCCACTCTGTGCTATTGATGTTTAGTCGCTAAGTCGTACCTGACTCTTTATGATCCCACGGATTGGTCTAGGATTCCGTCCTTCATCATCTCCCAGAATTGCATCAGACTCATGCCCTTTGGTGGCTTTCCCTGGTGGCTTTTCCTGGTGGCCAGGATTTCCCTGGTGGCTCAGATAGTAAAGTGTCTGCCTACAATGAGGGAGACCCAGGTTCAATCCCTGGGTCAGGAAGATCCCCTGGAGAAGGAAATGGCAACCCACTCCAGTACTCTTGCCTGGAGAACCCCATGGATGGAGGAGCCTGGCGGGCTACAGTCCATGGGACCACAAAGAGTCAAACACAACTGAGCAACTTCACTTTCTTTCTTTTTTTCATGTCCATTGAGTCGGAGATGCCATTCAAACATATCATCCTCTGTCACTCCCTTCTCCTCCTGCCCTCAATCTTTCCTAGCATCAGGATCTTTTCCAATGAGTCAGCTCTTTGCATCAGGTGGCCAGAGTATTAGAACTAACAGTTCAGTTCAGTTCATTTCAGTTGCTTAGTCATGTCTGATTCTTCATGAATCGCAGCCCACCAGGCCTCCCCTGTCCATCACCAACTCCCGGAGTTCACTCAGACTCGCGTCCATCGAGTCAGTGATGCCATCCAGCCATCTCATCCTCTGTCGCCCCCTTCTCCTCCTGCCCCCAATCCCTCCCAGCATCAGAGTCTTTTCCAATGAATCAACTCTTCACATGAGGTGGCCAAAGTACTGGAGTTTCAGCTTCAGCATCATTCCTTCCAAAGAAATCCCAGTAGAGTGCTATACCAAAGCTCAAACTCTTAAATGAACACAAGAAAAATCTAATACTCAATTTAAAATTTACAAATTGTTCATCTAGTCAAATACAAAGCATGAAAAAGTGAGAAACATCCCCATAGCCTGAAGTAGAAACAGACACAGAAAGGGCAGAGATAACAGAATTACCAGACAAGAACTTAAAGCATCTATTATAAATCTTACAAATATATTCAAGAACGTTTTAAGTTGAGCACAAAAAAAGAAAACACAGAGAAAATTTTAAAGATTCTAATTGAATTTACAAAAAAAACCCTATAATATCTGAAATAAATAATATGTTGGTTAGGATTCATGACAGATTCAATACTGCAGAAGATGTGGAGACTTGCACATAATATGATAAAAATAATACAATAAAAGGCTTAACAAGAAAAAATATATCCACAGAAAGATATGAGGCAATATCAAACAGTTTCACTTATTTGTCTCTGAAGATCAAGGAGGAGAAAAAAAAAGATGGAGGGAAAAAAAATTTTGAAGAAATAAACATCAAACATTTTACAAATTTGGTAAAAATTATTAACTTTTAGATCCTAGATAATCAGCAGACAATAAGTGGTATAACTATATTTAAAATTACATCAAGGAGCATTATTTAAAAAAAAAAAAAGTACAAAGTAGGAGAAAATATTTGCAAACAAGTTATTGATAAAGCGTGTCTATCCAGAAAAAGAAAAGAACTCTCAAAACACAATAATAAGAAAAGGAAACTAATAAAAATAATGGACAAAAGATTTAAAACATAATTCAACAAAGAACTTAAACAGATGGCAAATAAGCACATAAAAATGCTTAATTTCATTAGCCTTTAGGAAAATGCAAACCACACTGAGATATCATTATGCATGATAACGATAAGCCTGTATGCAAGACAGCAAAAGAGACACAGATGTATAGAAGAGTCTTTTGGACTCTGTGGGAGAGGGAGAGGGTGGGATGATTTGGGAGAATGGCATTGAAACATGTATAATATCATATAAGAAACGAATCACCAGTCTAGGTTCGATGCAGGATACAGGATGCTTGGGGCTGGTACACTGGGATGACCCAGAGGGATGGTATGGGGAGGGAGGTGGGAGGGGGGTTCATGATTGAGAACACATGTACACCCATGGCCGTTTCATGTTGATGTATGGCAAAACCAATACAATATTGTAAACTAATAATAATAATAATAAAATTTAAAAAAAGAGAAAGACTGAAATGAAAAGACCAACAATACTGATGTTGGCAAGGGTGTGGGGCAACTGGACAAGCTTAATGATATCCCATCATGGAAAATATTTTGGAATTTTACTGTAAATTTAGCCTATCATTTACCATATCACTCAGTGATCCTACTTGTAGGTATTTACCCAAGAAAGTGAAATACTCACAAAGACTTTTACATAAGTGTTCAAGTAACTTTATTCACCATGATCCAAGCAGGAAACAATCCAAAAGTCCATCAACAGGTGACTAGAAAACCAAACTGTAGATTAACCATATATTGCAATATTTCTCAACAATTAAAAAAAAATTGCAATACACTCAAAAACATAGACAAGTCTCAAAATCATTAAGCTGAGTGAAAGAAGCCAAACAATGAGAAAACAAAGGTTCTGTTCCATTTGTTAGGTAGGAAGATAGGCATGAGCAACGAGGGATACCTAGCTGAAAAAGACAGCATGCAGGATCTTCCCAGACAGGGATCACAGCGATCCTTTAGGATGGACTGGTTGGATCTCCTAGAAGTCCAAGGGACTCTCAAGAGTCTTCTCCAACACCACGCCTCAAAAACATCTATTCTTCAGCGCTCAGCTTTCTTTATAATCCAACTCTCACATCCATACGTGACTACTGGAAAAACCATAGCTTTGACCAAATGGACCTTTGTTGGCAAAGTAGTGTCTCTGCTTTTTAATATGCTGTCTAGGTTGGTCACAGTTTTTCTTCCAAAGAACAAGTATCTTTAAATTTTATGGCTGTAGTCACTATCCTCAATGATTTTGGAGCCCAAGAAAATAAAATCTGTCACTGTTTCCATTCTTTACCCATCTATATGTGGGGCTGCAGTCCTTGGGGTTGCAAAGAGTCAGACATGAGCAAGCACTGCAGAACAACAATGTAGGAATGGGGTGGGGGTGGATTAAGTCTGCCTTCCCCCTTGGTGGTGCTCTACGCAGAGTGCATGGGCCCCTCAGAAGTAGCAATCGGTCATTACCTTCTTGTATCTTATTGCTCATGTTTAACCCCAACTTCATATGCATGCAATTATTTTTAGTCCCTTATTGTTTCTTTGTATCTATTGAGGAGACCTCTGTCCATATGTAAACTCCACAGCAAAGAGTCCCAGGTCCCAGCTGTCTCTCTAGGGGTTTGGGGAGAATACTCACTGCAAAAAATACTTTTAAGATAGCAAAAAACTTTTAATCTTGACTGTGATGGTTACACAAAAGTGTAAATTTGTCAAATTTTCACCAAATTTTATAGGTGAACTGTACTGAATGTAAATTATACTTCAATTAAAATAAACAAATATATTTTTAATAAATTGATTAAAATGCCTAAAAAAATTAAGCCAATATGTATGATGCAACAAAAGTGTAATAAATAAAGTCACATGGTGATAGGTGACATAAAGAAAAGTAAAGAATCAAGGGGCATGAGGCATGCCAGAGTGGGGGATGACCTGGAATATTAAGCAGAGTGATCAAGAAAATCTGACTGAAACAGAGAGCACTTAAGCAAAAGCTAAAAAGAAACTAAGGAAGCAACCATGAGGCTGTCTGGGGAAGAATAAGAGTAGATGCCAATTAAAATGAATAAATTTACATTTAAAAAAAAAAAAAGAGTAGATGCCTAGAGACTGAGCAGGACAGTCGCCCAAGCATCAGTGTAACTGGAGCAGACTGACCGGAGGACAGGGTAAGAGGGAATCCCCTAGAGTGGAGGACCCTGTAAAGACTTAGGCTCTCACTCTGATAAGACCCAGTGGAAGATTTTGAGCAAAGAAATAATTTTTAAATTTTTCTCCAGTTTATTAAACTATAACTCACATATTGTATTAAAGGTGCACAACAAAATAGTTTGATATATGTCCACAAAATGATTCTTGCAGTAAGTTTATTTAATATTCAACACCTCACATAATTATAATTTTTTTAAATTTTATATGCCTCATTCCAACAACTTTTTACTTTTTAAAGGGATTATTCTGACTTGTTGAAAACACACAATGGCAGAAGTGACAAAACCAGAGAAAAACAGTAGAGATGTGTTTGGATTCTGAAATTCTTTTGAATTTTAAGTAAATAAGGTTAAAGAATGGATGGGACTTCCCTGGTGGCTTACATGGTAAAGCGTCTGTCTACAATGCAGGAGACCTGGGTTTGATCCCTGGGTTGGGAAGATCCCCTGGAGAAGGAAATGGCAATCCATTCCAGTATTATTGCCTGGAAAATCCCATGGACAGAGGAGCCTGGTAGGCTACAGTCCATGGGATCACAAAGAGTCGGACACGACTGAGCGACTTCACAAAGAATGGCTATGGGAAAGAAGAGAAAGAGTGGAGGTGAGAAAGAGCAAAGAATGTTGAAACAGCAAGTTGTGTGTGTATATGTGTGTGTTGTGTTGGGGGATAATATTAGGGTTTTGTGAGTGGACATGTTATTATTTCAATTTTTATTAGCTATCCAAGAAGAAGTGTGGCCACTCAGCAGTGGCTACAGGACTGGAAAAGGTCAGTTTTCATTCCAATCCCAAAGAAAGCCAAAGCCAAACAATGTTCAAACTACAATATGATTGTGCTCATTTCACAGACTAGTAAGGTTATGCTCAAATCCTTCAAGTTAGGCTTCAGCACTATACGAGCCAAGAACTTTCAGTTGTACAAGTAGATTTTGAAGAGGCCAATGAACCAGAGATCAAATTGCCAACATTCATTAGTAAAGGAGCTCCAGAAAATACATTTACTTCTGTGTCATTGATTATGCTAAGCCTTTTACAGTGTGAATTACAACAAACTGTGGAAAATTCCTAAAGAGATACCAATACCAGACCACTAATCTGTCTCCTCAGACACCTGTATGCAGGTTAAGAAGTGATGTTTAAAACCAGACATGAAATGACTGACTAGTTCAAAATTGAGAAAGGAATATGATAAGGATGTATATTGTCACTCTGCTTATTTAACTTGCATGCAGAGTACATCATGCAAAATACCAGGTTGGGTGAATCACAAGCTGGATTCAAGATTGCCTGGAAAAATATCAACAACCTCAGTTATGCAGATGATTGAGTAAATGGCAGAAAATGAAAAGGGTAATGGCAGAGAATGAAAAGGGTAATGGCAGAAAGTAAAGAGCTTCTTTGATGAGGGTAAAAGAGGAAAGTGAAAATGCTGGCTTGAAACTCAACAGTCCAAAGACCCAAGAACATAGCATCCAGTCCCATCACTTCATGGGAAATAGAAGAGGAAAACCTGGAAGCAGTGACAGATTTTATTTTCTTGGGCTCCAAAATCACTGCAGACATTAACTGCAGGGATGAAATTAAAAGAAGCTTGTTCATTGAAAGGAAAGCTGTGGCAAACCTAGACAGCATATTAAAGAGCAAAGACATAACTTTGCCAACAAAAGTTCATATAGTCAAAGTTATGGTTTTCCCAGTAGTCATGTATGAATGTGACAGTTGGTCCATAAAGAAGGCTGAACACTGAAGAATTTATGCTTTCGAATTGTGGTGCTAGAGAAAGACCCTTGCAAGTCCCTTGGGCTTCAAGGAGATCAAAACCATTAACCCTAAAGGAAATCAACACTAAATATTCACTGGAAGGACTTTTGCTGAAGCTGAAGCTCCATTGCTTTGACCAGCTGATGTGAAGGGCTGACTCATTGGAAAAGACCCTGATGCTGGGAAAGATTGAAGGAAAAAGTGGAAGGGCCAGTAGAGGATAAGATGGTTAGATAACATCACCGACACAATGGACAGGAATTTGAGAAAAACCCAAGAGATAGTGGAGGACAGAGGAGCCTGGCAGGCTACAGTCCATGGGGTCAAAAAGAATCAGACATGATCTTGTGACTGAACAAGTAGTGTCAAATGAAATATGTATGGAGTTTGGAAGTTATCACCATGTGGATGACATCTAAAGGCATGTTACCCAGCAAGATGGCCAACAGAGGGAGTATGTTTACAGAAGAAATGAGATCTAAGGACAGTGCTCAGGGGTCTCCAATGTTAAGAGGTCAGGGAGCATCAGGATGAACCAGCATAATGACTGAGAGAGTGGCTCAGGTGGTGGGTGGAAACCTGGGAGGATGTGGTAGACTGGAAACCAAGAAAGAAAATGTTTAAAGTGAGGGGTCTTGGAAGAGTTGAGGTTTGCTGCTGCTAAGTCACTTCAGTCGTGTCCGACTCTGTGCAACCCCATAGACGGCAGCCCATCAGGCTCCACCATCCCTGGGATTCTCCAGGCAAGAACACTGGAGTGGGTTGCCATTTCCTTCTCCAATGCATGAAAGTGAAAAGTGAAAGTGAAGTTGCTCAGTCGTGTCTGACTCTTAGCGACCCCATGGACTGCAGCCTACCAGGCTCCTCCATCCATGGGATTTTCCAGGCAAGAGTACTGGAGTGGGGTGCCATTGCCTTCTCCAAGTTGAGGTTCGGAGGATGCCAAATATAAAGAACAAACACTTGGACTCTATGGGAGAAGGCAAGGGTGGGATGATTTGAGAGAATGGCATTGAAACATGTATATTACCATATGTGAAATAGATTGCCAGTCCAGCTTCGATGCATGACACAGGGCTCTCAGGGCTGGTGCACTGGGATGACCCTGAGGGATGATGCAGAGGGAGGTGGGGTGGTGGTGGTTCAGGATGGGGGGAAATAGGTACACTCATAGCTGATTCATGTTAATGCATGGCAGAAACCACTACAATATTATAAAGTAATTAACCTCCAATTGAAATAAACAAATTAATTTTAAAATTTTAAAACATTCAAGGTTGAAAGTTTAAAAAGAGGGCCATGGGAGAAATCCTTGATCATCTAGTGGTAAGTACTCCATGCTTCCACTGCAGAGGGCATAGGATACTATGTGAAAATATAGTAACCAAAAAGTGAATTCCCCTCCCATCAAAAACTTCTAAGATATATGCTAGGTCTGACCCAGTGAACTATAGCCTGCCAGGCTCCTTTGTCCATGGAATTCTCCATGCAAGAATACTGGAGTAGGTAGCCATTCCTTTCTCCAAGGGATCTTCTGAACTCAGGGATTGAACCCAAATTTACTGCACTGCAGGAAGATTATTTACTGTGAGCCACCAGGGAAGCTCTTTTTAATTATCAGATCAGTTCAGTCACTCAGTCATGTCACATTCTTTGAGACCCCATGAATCGCAGCATGCTAGGCCTTCCTGTCCATCACCAACTCCCAGAGATCACCCAAACTCATGTGCATCGAGTCAGTGATGCCATCCAGCCATCTCATCCTCTGTCATCCCCTTCTCCTCCTGCCCCCAATCCCTCCCAGCACCAGAGTCTTTTCCAATGAGTGAACTCTTCGCATGAGGTGGCCAAAGTATTGTAGTCTGTCTCTTATACACATCTCCTGGTGGCTTACATGGTAAAGCGTCTGCCTACAACGCGGGAGACCTGGGTTCAATCCCTGGGTCGGGAAGATCTCCTGGAGAAGGAAATGGCAATCCACTCCAGTAGTCTTGCCTAGAAAATCCCATGGACACAGGAACCTGGTTAGGCTACAGTCCATGGGGTCGCAAAGAGTCAGACACGACTGAGCGACTTCACTCACTCACTCACTCAAGGAGAAAAACGCTCAAAAATCAAAACAATTTTTCCACGTTCAAGATCTAAACTCTCAGTTTTTAAAAAAAGTGCTATATAAATCTCT
>SJYX01015023.1:139132-163279 GCA_006410675.1 Oreotragus oreotragus | reverse complement strand
CAGCTCAATTCCAGAAAAATAAACGACCCAATCAAAAAATGGGCCAAAGAACTAAATAGACATTTCTCCAAAGAAGACATACAGATGGCTAACAAACACATGAAAAGATGCTCAACATCACTCATTATCAGAGAAATGCAAATCAAGACCACAATGAGGTACCATTTCACGCCAGTCAGAATGGCTGTGATCCAAAAGTCTGCAAGCAATAAGTGCTGGAGAGGGTGTGGAGAAAAGGGAAACCTCTTACACTGTTGGTGGGAATGCAAACTAGTACAGCCACTATGGAGAACAGTGTGGAGATTCCTTTAAAAAATTGCAAATAGAACTGCCTTATGACCCAGCAATCCCACTGCTGGGCATACACACCGAGGAAACCAGAACTGAAAGAGATACATGCACCCCAATGTTCATCGCAGCACTGTTTATAATAGCCAAGACATGGAAATAACCTAGATGTCCATCAGCAGATGAATGGATAAGAAAGCTGTGGTACATATACACAATGAAGTATTACTCAGCCTTAAAAAAGAATACATTTGAATCAGTTCTAATGAGGTGGATGAAATTGGAGCTGATTATACAGAGTGAAGTAAGCCAGAAAGAAAAACACCAATACAGTATTACTAACACATATATATGGAATTTAGAAAGATGGTAATGATAACCCTGTATGCGAGACAGCAAAAGAGACACAGATGTATAGAATGGACTTTTGGACTCTGAGGGAGAGAGAGAAGATGGGATGATGTGGGAGAATGGCACTGAAACCTGTATACTATCATGTAAGAAAGAATCACCAGTCTATGTTCAATACAGGATACAGGATGCTTGGGGCTGGTGCACGGGGATGATCCAGAGAGATGATATGCGGTGGGAGGTGGGAGGGGGGTTCAGGATTGGGAACTCATGTACACCTGTGGTGGATTCATGTCAATGTATGGCAAAACCAATACAGTGTTGTAAAGTGAAATAAAGTAAAAATAAAATTTAAAAAAAAAAAAGTCTCTGAGAAGCCCATAAAATCACAAGAGAGAACAGGAATAACTTGGACTGCCCTTCAGCCCAGAAAGCATAAATGCCAGAATGTAGCAGTCACATTTAAGGAAGAATTTCCTAAGATTCCACTTCTCTTTCCTCATTCAATGCAAATGGTGCCAGGCTCCCTTTTCCCAACCAGTCCTGAAGGATCCAGACAAGGCTCCTTGGGTTTGGAGGAGAGCTGGTTGATGAGAAAGGCAAGATAGGGTGTGACAAAGCGGCCATCATGGAACCATCTCCCTCTCTGGTTTCTAGCTGAAGCCACCCTGAAAACAGGAGGAGACTCTAGTTCAAAACAGTCTTTATTGGCACCGAACTGGATGTTTTAGTCACTAAAATCTGTCTGTTGAGATTATAACTGATCAGAGATGTTTCTATTACATAAAGAGCTACCAGAAAACTACAGACGCTGGATGAAATTCCATCCAGGGTAAAGAAAAGCATGGCTCACAGAGCAGATTTAAAGAAAGAGTGGGCAGAAAATAAAGTTGCTTTATGAGTGTGACTTACAGACACATATGCTTGTGTTTTAATATGCTATATGTGTTTTAAAATATGTATATACACACAAGAAAGAAAACATGAATGAATATAAAACAATGTTTTAAAAATAACTCTTTTTTAACAGTATAAATTGACCATTCATGACAGTTTTCAGTGCAGAAATGTGATTGAAAATGTTTTATCCTTTTAGAAAATTTGATTTAACATTTTACAATTCAGCAATTCTGGTTATAAATCCAGTTTGTTTTCATTCTAGGTTTGTTAGTAAGCATAGCTGAAAAAAAAAATAACTCAAAATCTACAAGTGGAAGAAATATGTTATTATAGTAAATCATTATATTTTTCCATCTCACCTATCAAAAGTTTTTTGCTGAAATTCAGCAGACAGATTTTCTCTGATATCCTTCAGTGGTCTAGTATACTAATCATAAATTTCTTTATTTCATTAAATGGTCATTGAGCACCCACTGTATGCCAGGCACTGGGCACAGGGGATATGACAGTGATTTAGAAAAAAAAAAAAAAAGACAGACCTTGCCATTGGGAGGTTCACGTTTGTAGGGAAGGAGATGAATATTAATGAAAATAATCTGTAAATTGTTCAATGACACCTGTGCAAAAGCCAAAGAGGAAAATCTGTGCTTTTGTGAAATCTGTCCTCACTGAGGCACTCGAAGACACATCTCTAAGGATGCTTTGACTGAGATTTGAAAGATTTGAAGAAGTAATTGAGCAAATGCTGTTATAATAAAAGTGTTGCTGTTGTCCAGCTGCTTTGCATTCATAGTTATTTTGTGTTGTTTTTTTTGTTGTTGTTTTTGTTGTTGTTGTTCATATGTTCGTGTCCAACTCTTTGCAATCCCAGGGACTGCAGCATGCCAGGCTTCCCCGTCCCTTACCATCTCCTGGAGTTTGCCCAAGTTCATGTACATTGAACTGGTGATGCCATCCAACCATCTCATCCTCTGTTGTCCTCTTCTCCTTCTACCTTTCAATTTAATGTTTTTAAATACACTTTAAAAGTTGTGGGATTCCCCAGTGGCTTAGACGGTAAAGAATCCAACTGCAATGCAGGAGATGCGGGCTTGATCCCTGAGTTGGGAAGATCCCTTGGGGGGTGGCATGGAAACCCACTCTCGAATTCTTGCCTGGAGAATCCCATAGACAGATTACATTCTGGCTGGCTACAGTGCATAGTGTTGCAATGAATCAAACACAACTGAAGTGAGTGAGCACATGAGCAAACAAAGCTTTAAGCAAAAATCTGTTTTTAAAGGTTTTTTTTTTTTTTTAAAGAAAGAATGTATGAAAATTTTCATAGGCAATGCCTTCATTTTCAGGCAAAAAAAATCACATAATCATAGAAATATTTGGATAAATGGGAAAGTGATAGTTGTGATTGACCCATTAATTGGTATTCTCTTCTCTCATCCTTTCCTTTCTCTGTCACTCATCCCTTCCTTTCTCTGTCACTCATCCCATATTTATTTTCTTCTCACCCCTCCTTGTTTTTCTCACATGTTTAGGCCGCTGATTGTCCAGGATACTGAGTGGTATCAACAATTGGTGTTAAAATAGCAACTGCTATCCCGGTCCGAGGGGTAGGTGAGTGATGCTCTCCTCTGAGACCTCAGTTTGTCCAAAGGCTAGCCAGTCACCAGTGCATCAAGACAACCTGAAGCCAAGAGCAGATTTTTTTCTAAAGATTAAAGAGAAGGGGGGCCAAATATGAATCCCCCAAACAAGAAGCCAAACTCTTGGAATGAAAATTTAATGTTATAGACATTCACAGTGTTGTAAAAATTTGCAGACACTAGTCCATCCTAAGCAAAGTTGCCAAATTAATCTTCTTGAAGTACAACCTGAGTACTAGTGTTCTAGATTCCCACCAAAAATGTGGGTTCTGTCCAGAACATCACACATTAAGTAGAATCTGATAACCAGATTCAAAACAAGTGGGAGTGAATTCTGGAGGGGCAATTCTGGAAAGAAATAGATATGTTTATCACACTAAGGACAAGGAACAAATCTGCAATCTTGGAGTTGCATGGGAGATGCAAGTAATTGAAATAATTTTTTTTTCCCCATCAATCTAAAAGGAGTAGCATGTTGCTATCAAATCTCTACTTTATAAAGTGCCCAATACATTAGAAAATTATTTGGGTCAAAGTTTCATTTTAATTTTATCATTTAACATATGGCTTGATTTAAATTTGTTTTTAGAGAACCCATAAGCATGATGTTTGCACTTTTTCTCAAGTTATTTATCTGTTCTTTAATGCAATTTGCCTTCTAAAATTCCAAACAAATAGAACCAGTGCTTTCCTTCCTAAAAATTATTATTATCACAGTGCCTTAACTTATCTCCACCAAATTTATGCTTTAACTTGACCTCCACCAAAATCTTCACTGTCTCATTTTAGTTTTATCAATTATACTTTTCCTTCCATCATCCCTGCTTCTGCATTTCATACACTGTTTTGAGATAAGTCAGAGGTAAACCAGGCTTATGATGATGTTCTCATGAAGAGACTAGGTCATCAGTGGTTAAATCGTAGGAAAACTACATCAATAATAAATAAAACAATGAGTTATCATCTCACAGCAATCAGGAAGAACATCATCAAAAGTCTACAAGTCAGATGCTGGAGAAGGTGTGGAGAAAGAAACCTTGCTACACTGTTGGTGGGAATGTAAATTGGTGCAGCCCCTATGAAGAACAGTAAGGAGGTTTCTTTAAAAAAAAAAAAAAAAAATGGGTTCTGTCCAGAACATCACACATTAAGTAGAATCTGATAACCAGATTCAAAACAAGTGGGAGTGAATTCTGGAGGGGCAATTCTGGAAAGAAATAGATATGTTTATCACACTAAGGACAAGGAACAAATCTGCAATCTTGGAGTTGCATGGGAGATGCAAGTAATTGAAATAATTTTTTTTTCCCCATCAATCTAAAAGGAGTAGCATGTTGCTATCAAATCTCTACTTTATAAAGTGCCCAATACATTAGAAAATTATTTGGGTCAAAGTTTCATTTTAATTTTATCATTTAACATATGGCTTGATTTAAATTTGTTTTTAGAGAACCCATAAGCATGATGTTTGCACTTTTTCTCAAGTTATTTATCTGTTCTTTAATGCAATTTGCCTTCTAAAATTCCAAACAAATAGAACCAGTGCTTTCCTTCCTAAAAATTATTATTATCACAGTGCCTTAACTTATCTCCACCAAATTTATGCTTTAACTTGACCTCCACCAAAATCTTCACTGTCTCATTTTAGTTTTATCAATTATACTTTTCCTTCCATCATCCCTGCTTCTGCATTTCATACACTGTTTTGAGATAAGTCAGAGGTAAACCAGGCTTATGATGATGTTCTCATGAAGAGACTAGGTCATCAGTGGTTAAATCGTAGGAAAACTACATCAATAATAAATAAAACAATGAGTTATCATCTCACAGCAATCAGGAAGAACATCATCAAAAGTCTACAAGTCAGATGCTGGAGAAGGTGTGGAGAAAGAAACCTTGCTACACTGTTGGTGGGAATGTAGATTGGTGCAGCCCCTATGAAGAACAGTAAGGAGGTTTCTTTAAAAAAAAAAAAAAAAAACTAACTAAAATTAGAGCTAAGCTAACATATGATCCTACAATCCCACTCCTTGTCAAAACTCTGAAGAAAACCATTATTTAAAAAGATACATACACCCCGATGTTCTCAGCAACACTATTTGCATGTAAATAATGTAAAATGTGAAAACAATGTAAATGTCTATGAGGAGGCAAATGGATAAAGTTGTAGTGCATGTGCACAATGGAATATTACTCAGCCATAAAAATAAAAATGAAATGATGCCATTTTGCAGCAGCATGGATACACCTAGACATTATCATACTAAGTGAAGTGTCAGAGAGAAAGATAAATATATGATGTTGCTTACGTGTGGAATCTAAAAAAAAAAAAATGGTGTGTGTGTGTGTGCCTAGTCATTCGGGTATGTCCGCTTCTTTGCAACCCCACATACTGTTGCCTGCCACCCTCCTCTGTCCATAGGATTCTCCAGGCAAGATTACTGGAGTGGGTAGCCATTCCCTTCTCCAAGGAATCTTCCCTACCCAAGGATCTAACCTGGATCTCCTGCACTGCAGGCAGATTCTTTACCATCTGAGCCACCAGGGAAGCCAACCCATCCCCAAGTGATATAAATTATTTATAAAACAGAAATAGAACCTCAGATATAGAAAACAAACCTATAGTTACCAAAGGGGAAAGGTGGGTAGGGATAAATTAGGAGTTTGGTATAAACAAATATTTTTATATTTGAGAAGGCAATGGCACCCCACTCCAGTACTCTTGCCTGGAAAATCCCATGGATGGAGAGCCTGGTAGGCTGCAGTCCATGGGGTCGCTAAGAGTCGGGCACGACTGAGCGACTTCACTTTCGCTTTTAACTTTCATGCATTGAAGAAGGAAATGGCAACCCACTCCAGTGTTCTTGCCTGGAGAATCCCAGAGACAGTGGGCCTCCATCTATGGGGTCACACAGAGTCAGACACGACTGAAGCGACTTAGCAGTAGCAGCATAAACAAATATACACAGCTATACATAAAACACATAACCAAAAAGGACCCACTGTATAGCACAGGGAACAATAGCATTCTGTAACAATCTATAAGGGGAAAAATTCTGAAAAAGAATAGATACATATATATGTATAACTGAATCACTCTGTTCTACACCAGAAACTAATGCAACATTATAAATCAACTATACTTCAATTAAAAATATAGAACCAAATTTAACACATGCAGGCTAAGTAGAAAAACATTTAGCCATTGCCCACTTGTATTTCACTTTTCACTTAGTTTGAGGTTGTTGATTGGTTGGTTGGTTGGTTGGTTGGTTGGTTTTTGGTTTTTGTGTGTTGTTTTTTTTTTTTTTAACTCTTCTTTTTATCAGAAAGCTCCTATTTTTCTTGAATTCCTTCCTTCCTTTGACCATTCCTTCCTCACCTCTACCACTGCCCTCTTGCTTTCAGGCCATTCATGCACATCTAGGGCACTTCTGTTCTGCCTACAAACAGGATTTTGCTAACATGTTCTCCTTAGGTTCTACCCACTATTGCAATTATTGCTCAATCTTCTTTCTGCCTCTACTTCAATGTCTTTATAGAGTTCACTGCCCATTCATTTTTCTCTCAACTTTTTCTTATTCCCTGCTTTTAGGAGAAAAATAAGGGAAGAAGAGTTGCTATTGTTGGCTTTTTCTTTTTTTAACAGAAAAATCCATTTTTATGGAGGATTTGGAGTTCCTATTTGATGTACAGCCAGACAGAGTGCCCTTTTGAAACTGGATGTTTTCTATATAAAAGAGCACACAAAAGTACACTTTCTAATGAAGAGCATCAAAACCTACTAAACTGTAGAATTTTAAGAACCAATAGGGACCTTGAAGGCCATTTAGTCCAAAGCTCTTACTTTATAGGTGAGAGCAAAAGGAAACCAAAAGTTATTGATCCTTTTAGTGTATCAGGTTTTGTGTTTTATGTTGTTGTTGTTACAGTTTTATACTTGTCAGCAAGTATATAATCATACTCATCCCAAGAGTTAAATATTCTGATTAAAACCAGAAATATTCAGTAAGCACCTTCTCCACACCCTGTCCTAAGGGAAATATGAGAAACCACCATACAAGGAGCACCTTTTACTTTCCACATGCTTGATACCCTATTTCATATAATGACACAAACATTACTGATTCATTTTTCATAGAATGAAACCGAGTCTCAGAGATGATTAGTTGCTCACCAAGGATCACAAGGCTGAAAGAATCTAAAACCAAGTCTATCTCAAGCCACAGCCCTTTTGTTTGGTTGCTTGTTTGCTTCTACTATTTGGGGCTGTCTACTCAAGATAAGTAAAACCATGTCAATTTCTCAACCAGATGATGGGAAGCTGCAGAGTTCTCAAACCAAATACAATTTGACCTTCTAAAGTCTGACCCTTCCAGCTTTGCCACCTGTTTACTCTCATTATTATGGGCATTGTACATGTGACATGACTTGTGGGGTAGCCTCTTCGTGTCATTGTGAAATGTTTAACTGATGTATTTGTGATATTATCAGGAAGACAGAATAGAAGAAAGGGGCAACATTGTTGTTGTTCAGTTGCTGAAACATCTCCAAATCTTTTTGACCCCATAGACTTCAGCATTCCAGGGTTTCCTGTCCTTCACTATCTCCTAGAGTTGGCTCAAACTCATGTCTGTTGAGTCAGTGAAGCCATCCAACCATCCTATCCTCTGTTTTTCCCTTCTCCTCCTGCCCTCAAACTTTCTCAGAATGAGGATCATTTCCAATGAGTCACCTCTTTACATAAGGTGGTCAAACTATTGGAGCTTCAGCTTCCGCATCAGTCCTTCCAAAGAATATTCAGGGTTGATTTACTTTAGGAGTGACTGGTTTGATCTCCTTGCAGTCCAAGTGACTCTCAAGAGTCTTCTCCACCACCACAACTAGAAAGCATAAATTCTTCAGCACTCAACCTTCTTTGTGGTCCAACTCTCATATCCATGCATGACTACTGGAAAACGGACAGCTTTGACTATATAGACCTTCACTGACAAAGTGATATCTCTATTTTTTAATGTGTAATCTAGGTTTATCATTGCTTTTCTTCTAAAGAGCAAATGTCTTTTAATTTTGTGGCTGCAGTCACTGTCTGAAGTGATTTTAGGGCCCCCTAAATGAAAAAGGCAATAGATTTGAGTAATCAATTTTAAGAACTTCCTCCCTTTAAATTAATAAATATCATTATTACTTTTCAGTTCAGTTCAGTCGCTCAGTCGTGTCCGACTCTTTGCAACCCCATGAATCGCAGCACGCCAAGCCTCCCTGTCCATCACCATCTCCCGGAGTTCACTCAGATTCACGTCCATCGAGTCCATGATGCCATCCAGACATCTCATCCTCGGTCATCCCCTTCTCCTCCCTCCCCCAATCCCTCCCAGCATCAGAGTCTTTTCCAATGAGTCAACTCTTCGCATGAGGTGGCCAAAGTACTCCAAAGAAATCCCAGGGTTGATCTCCTTCAGAATGGACTGGTTGGATCTCCTTGCAGTCCAAGGGACTCTCAAGAGTCTTTTCCAACACCACACTTCAAAAGCATCGATTCTTCGGCGCTCAGCTTTCTTCACAGTCCAACTTTCACATCCATACATGACCACAGGAAAAACCATAGCCTCATGAAAGAGACACATGTACCCCAATGTTCATCACAGCACTGTTTATAATAGCCAGGACAGGGAAGCAACCAAGAGCAGAGATTCTTTGTAGGATTTTTCTACTTATAAAACTACACCTGGAGTCCTGACTTATTTTAGGAAAGATTAGACAAATAAGAGCACATTCATTGACTCAAGGTTAAAAATTACTTTTTTAGCAATTTTCTTTAAATGCCTAGGCACATGTAGTTTCTTATAGTTTCAAATTCTGTTTTATTCATGCACCAGAGTAAATGTATAAACAATATAAGACAAATCTCCCAATGAATTTAATGAAAGAATTGCTTAAAGTGAAATTCCTTTGAGTTAAATTATAAATGAACTGTATATATAAATTAGTAGATAACCAATATGTTCAACAAGAAAAATACAAAAGATTTTCATTTGCTCTATTTTTTACATTCAGACTTTATGTTCTTCAAGACTAAGAGGCTCCCAGAGATTAAATATTTACCATTCTTTGCTTTTCTCAGGAAATAAACGTAAGACATGGGGTTCGATTTGTTTTTTTGTTTTTTGTTTTTTTTTTTTTGCATAAAAGTCTATTTTTGTCCTGATAGTCAAGATTGCATGTGGTATAATACTAGAAGAGGACACTTACAGGAAAGCAATTCTTATGCAAATGTCATTTTTTCATTAGACAATTGCAAACAGAAAAAAAATGTAAATAAATTCCATCATTTTGTTAACGTTAGAGAGGTTTAATTGATAAGCTTTCAACAGAAGCTGAGATAATTAGTCTCTCAATGTGAATATAATATGGGCTCCCACCTTTGCTTTGCTTAATAATGATATTGTTGCAACATCAAAAACATATAAATTTGGAAACATATTGGTACTGTTAGAAATTATCTTCTAATTAACTATCAAGTACTTGAGTCTCTGATCTCTGTGGATTGAACTGAAATTTCTAGAACAGGAGGAAGATGTATTTTCATCCTACCATCTTACCCTACCTCCTGCCACAGTTCCCAATCATTACATAGTCCACCTCTCCCAGTCATCAAAATAATCACCTGGAAAACTGACGCTTTTTATTCCTTTGCACATTCAGAAAATAGAGTTAAGAGGAGTATGTGTGTGCGTGTGTGTGTGTGTGTCTTTATATGTTTGTGTGTATATGTGTGTGTACTCACACATGACTGCTGGAATTGAGAGGTGTTCTGGATTATGTGTAAGTATTCAGTCATGTCAGACTCTTTGTGACCCTTTAGACTGTAGCCTGCCAGGCTATTCTGTCCATGGGATTTTTCAGGCAAGAATACTGAAGTGGGTTGCCGTTTTCTACCTCTAAGGGATTTCCCCCACCCAAGGCTGGAACTTGCATCTTCTTTGACATTCTTTCACTCACTGAGCCATCACGGAAGCCCTGTTTGGAGTTATGAGGGAGGATGAAAAGAGAAATGTTCAAAAATAAATGCTGATTTTATGAAATGTTAATTTTCAACACATGGTACAATTCCTGACCGCCTATTCCTGGTCACCACACATATCTTTCCATAAAGACCAAATTACTTATTGATTGGCATTTCTCCTTGACCTGGTGGGTAAATTGATCTTGTGTGAGTCTACTTTTGTTTGACAGATACCCAAGGTTACTTCTTTGAAAGCATACTCAATATATAGACAAAATCATTTTTTTACTCAATCAGAACTTTGAACTACATTTTAGAGTTTCTATTGTTTTACTTGCATACCAAGCAAGTATGAAATCTCTTAAAATATAGATTGGATTTATCTCCTTCCATTCCTTAAACATGTGTCTAAAACATAGTTGATAAAACTGTATTACTTCCGTATGTAACAGTGTCATTTCAAATCTAACAGTTTAAAGCAATGCAAATATATAATCTTGCAGCTTCTGTGGATCAGGAGCACAAATTAACTGGATCTTCCACAAGGTTTCAATCGTTGCATCATCAAGAGCTAGGTTCTCACCAGAAGTCTTTTCCAGGGAAGGATTTACCTCCAAGGTTATGCTGGTGATATTCAGTTCCTTGCAGGATTTTGGATTCAGAGTTTCAGTTTCTTTCTGGCTATCAGCAAGAGGCAGCTCTCAGTTTCTTGCCATGTGGATCTTCCCAACATGGCCGCTTGCTTCCTCAAAGACAATAAAGGACAAAGTCCAAAGACAATTGCTATGGTCTTAAATAATGTAATCACAAAGTGCTGTTCCATTGCCATATTCCATTGGTTTGAAATAAGTTATAGGTCCCTCCCACATCAAACAAGGGGTGTGAGTACAAAGAGGTGGGGATAACTAAAGGAATGTTTATTAATAGAATGTGTTCATCACAACCACAGAAAGTTTTATTTTATTTATTCAATATTTTGATGGAGTGTGGAGGAGTGATATATTTGGATACTGATAAGAATAAAAAGAAGCATCCCCAAGAGTTGAAAATTTCAGTATTATTGTCTTTCTGTTACTCTTTTATTTTGATTATTCTTTAATAAGGCCATCTTTGGTATTCTGTATGTCTGTTTCTCTGCCTCTCTCTCCCAGGTATAATGGAAAAATCTAAAATATAATATTTACATGTCTATAGAAAATTTGAGGGTAAAATAGTAATTTATTAAAAAAAGAGTGAAAAGTCTTATATATAGTGTGACTATGGCTCCTAAATCTAAATAATAAGTCATAGGAAAAGATTAGAACAATATAAAAAGAAAAATCTATAGTAGTTATCTTTGTAGTGTGGGGCCATGGGTGATCTTTGGCACTGTTGTTATTATTTTTCCTTTCTATTATCAGTTCAGTTCAGTTCAGTCCTTCAGTTGTGTCCAACTCTTTGTAACCCCATGAATCACAGCACGCCAGGCCTCCCTGTCCATAACCAACTCCCGGAGTCCACCCAGACTCATGTCCATCGAGGCAGTGATGCCATCTAGCCATTTCATCCTCAGTAGTCCCCTTCTCCTACTGTCCCCAATCTCTCCCAGCATCAGGGTCTTTTCCAATGAGTCAACTCTTCTCATGAGGTGGACAAAGTATTGGAGTTTCAGCTTCAGCATCAGTAATAAGAGACCATGGGCTATTTCCTATATTTTGAAAAATCTAATTGAAACTATTCATTTGCCTATAGGTACAACATGCAGGATAACCAAAAGGTAAGGTTTATCTGATTTGGACTAGAATGGAACAAACTGAATGTAGTAACACTGACTGACTGCCTAAGATTTTAAGTGATGACAGGTAGTCATAATAGATGCTGTCTTTGTTCATTTCAAAAACAGAAAAGTCTTGCAGTCCCTATGGAAAATAGTATGGCGGTTTCTCAAAAAACTAAAATGACCCAGGAATTCCACCCCAGGGTGTATGGATATATACATATGTACATATGTATGTGTACGTATACCTGGAAAAAATGAAAACACTAATTAGTAAAAATGAAATTGAAAATTTTGATTGCTTAGTCAGGTCCAACTCTTTGCAACCCTATGGACTGTAGACAATTTGTAAAGATACACGCACTCTAATGTTCATATCAGCATTATTCACAAATGCCAAGATAAAGAAGTAATCTAAGTATTCATCAACTTATGGCTAAAGAAGATATATACAATATAATACTCAGTTCAGTTCACTCAGTCGTGTCCGACTCTTTGCAACCCCACGAATTGCAGCACGCCAGGCCTCCATATCCATCACCAGCTCCTGGAGTTCACTCAAAGTCACATCTGTCAAGTTGGTGATGCCATCCAGCCATCTCATCCTCTGTCGTCCCCTTCTCCTCTTCCTCCATCCCTCCCAGCATCAGAGTCTTTTCCAATGAGTCAGCTCTTCGCATGAGGTGGCCAAAGTACTGGAGTTTCAGCTTCAGCATCATTCCTTCAAAAGAACACACAGGACTGATCTCCTTTAGAATGGACTGGTTGGATCTCCTTGCAGTCCAAGGGACTCTCAAGAGTCTTCTCCAACACCACAGTTCAAAAGCATCAATTCTTCAGAGCTCAGCTTTCTTCACAGTCCAACTCTCACATCTATACATGACCACTGGAAAAACCATAGCCTTGACTAGATGGACCTTTGTTGGCAAAGTAATGTCTCTGACAATGAAATACTACTCAGCCATAAAAAAAAAAAATTTTTTTCATTTACAGCAACATGGATGGACTTGAAGTGTATTATGCTAAATAAAGTAAGTCAGAAAAAGAAAAATATTGTATTTTATCACTGATATGTATAATCTAAAAAAACACACACACACACACAACAAACTAGTGAATATAACAAAGAAGAAACATTCTCACAGATATAGAGAATGGACTGTTAGTTACCACTGGGGAGAGGGGAGTAGGCAGGGGCAAGACAGGAGTAGGGGTTTAAGAGGTACAAACTACTATGGATAAAATAAATAAGCTACAGTAAGATATTATATAGCACAGGGAATATAGCCAATATTTTATAATAACTATAGATGAAGAATAATCTTTCAAAATTGTGAGCCACTATATTGTACACCTGTAACACATAATATTGTACATCAACTATATATCAATTTTTAAAAGTTGAAAAAAATACAGAAAGGTCTGGTCAGAGTTGTTCAAGATACTCTGCTTACATTTACCGTATTATGTGCTTTATCAAAAACCACTGTATGTTTGGGATGAAAAGTGAGGAAGGAGAGGCCATCATGATAAACAATTACAGTGTTTATTCCTCACTTGAGACTTCCTTGATGGCTCAGCAGTAAAGAATCTGCCTACAATGCAGGAGACACGGGTTCAATCCCTGGTTCGGGAAGATCCCTTGGAAGAGGAAATGGCAACCCCCTCCAGTATTCTTGCTTGTGAAGTCCCATGGAGAGAGGAGCCTGGCACTAGACACAACTGGGTGATTGAGCACACATATACTTTCTTTACTTGTGTGTCATATTAAAGTGTAGTTTCACAAGCTATCTGGATTTGTGATGCACTTTTACCACCTGTACCTTGTAATTTCAGTAATTTAAATTACAAGATTTCTTCCATACCCTAAAGACGGTTATACTGCAAGGACATTTTTAGTTAGCCTGACTTCCAATTATCTTGATAAAGATACATTTAGTTTTACCTTATAAGCCAGTCAGGATAGAGAATTAATATAAGGATCTAGTTTGAACGGAAAGAAAAAAATAAGCTTGGAGACAGAGGTCTATATATCTGTCTGTTCTACTGGCTATGGAGACAGCAGCTCTAAGCAATGAAGTGAGATAGTAATCAAGTTGATGAGTACAAGAGTTTTGTAGGGACTGCATTAGTGATGAATCTCAGCAGCTCTCTGTTGACACACAGCCCATGATTCAGACTTCCTAGCTTGTGAGAGGAGAGACCTTGAATCTCTGTCTCCTTACTTCGACAACAGGGATTTTATCAAAGGTCCATGGAAGCCTGGCACTTTGGGATGTATCATATCCATTCCACTTGAACAGTTACTGTAATCTTCTATTTCTGAGCTCACTATCGTTGTGCAGTTTCCTCTCAAATATGGTGTGGAAATTTTTCATACTGGGGAGGTAAGGACAGCATGGTTCTTTATGACACCAGCATCATATTTTGCAAGCATTTGTAAGCATCACAAACAGGCAGGAGCCTGTGGTTAAAAAAGAGGTATCTGGTTGTGGCTGTGACTTTACGACCCGAAGTTGCTGAAAGCTTTGTTGATTGTCCAGTTAGTTTGATCAGTACTGACAGCACAGTTATGCCACCCCAATGTGAAAAGTGTCTGCTTCACATTTTTTAATAATACATTTATTAGGATATACCTCCACACTGCAGAGTTCACTAATTTAATGCATACTCGTGTACATTTTTTTTTTTAGAATATTCACAAAGTTTCATAGAGATCAGTCTTATCTAATTCCAGAACATTTTTCATCACCCCAAAAAGAAACTGTATAACCATAACTCCTCATCTCCCTCTGTCGCTCTGTTGTTTTTCAGGTGCTAAGTCATGGCCAACTCTTTGCAGTCCCACAGACTATAGCACGCCAGGCTTCCCTGTCCTTTACCATCTCCTGGAGTTTGCTCAAACTCATGTCCATTGAGTCAGTGATGCCATCCAACCATCTCATCCTCTGCACCCCCTTCTCCTCCTGCCTCCAATCTTTCCAAGCATCAGGGTCTTTTCCCAGCATCCAAGTCTTTTCAGCTCTTCACATCAGGTGGCCAAAGTATTGGAGCTGCATATTCAGAGCTTTATTCCTTTTTGTGATGATTAGTCCATTGTGTGTACATACTGCATTGTTTATCCTTTCATCAGTTGACAGACATTGGGGTTATTTCCACTTTGGGACTATTATTAATTTTTAATTTCATTATTAAATTTTAGCATACTTTTGGTATAATTTATTATGTGAACATATCTTTTCATATCTCTTAGATATACACCTGGGGTGAAATTTCTGAGTTATATGGTTACTACATGTAATATTTTGAAGCGCTAGCAAACTGATTTTCAACATAGATTCATAATTCTGTCTTCCCACTAGCTGCAGATGATGTTTCCGTTTCTTCATATCCTTGCCAAAACTTGTTATTGCCCATCGTTTTTATTATGCTCATAAAAGTGTGTGCGAAATGGTATTTTATCATGGCTTTGATTTACATTTCCTTAATAACTAATGACATTGAGCAGTTTCATTACTTACTGGCCATCTTTATATCTTCTTTTGGGAAATGTCATTTTAGAATTTTTGCACATGTTTCCATTGGATTTTTTCCATTGTTGAGTTGTAATAGTTCTTTAAATAGTCAGAAAATATTTCCTTATCAGATATACAGTTTGCAAACAATTTAGGGGGGAAATGGATCTTTGTTGCATCCTGCAGGATCTTTTGCATGGCCCAGGGGCTCGCTAGTTGTGGAGCATGAGCTAAGTAGTTGCAGATGCAGGCTTAGTTGCTCCACAGCATATGGGGTCTTAGTTCCTGACCAGGGATTGAACCCACATCCCCTGCATTGCAAAGTGGATTCTTAACCACTGGACCACCAAGGAAGTCCCACTTTGCAAATATTTTCTGACATCAGTGAATTCTTTCTTCACTTAGTTGATGACAATCTTTGAAGCACATTTTCCATTTTGCTGAAGTTCAATTTATCTATTTTTTTCTTGTGATTTTGCTATCATAGCTAAAAAACTGTTGTGTAAATCAAGGTCATGATGACCTCTTCCTACATTTTCTTCTCAGAGTTTTATGGTTTTAGCATTTATATGTAGGCCTTTTGGGGTTCCCTGGTGACTCAGCCTGTAGAGAATTTGCCTGCAATGCAGGAGATCTGGGTTCAGTCACTGGGTTGGGAAGATCTCCTGCAGAAGGGAACGGCTACCCACTCCAGTACTCTTGCCTGGAAAATTCCAAGGACAAAGGAGCCTGGAGGGCTACCATCCATGGGGTGGCAAAAAGTGGGGCATGACAGAGTAACTAACACTTTCACTTTTCACTTAGATCCCTCATCCATGTAGAGTTCACTTTTGTAAATGGTAGGTGATAAAGGTCCAACTTCATTTTTCACATGGAGACACCCTCATGTCCCAGCAACATTTGTTGAAAAGACTTGTCTTTTCCCCATTTAGTTTTCATGGAACCCTTCTCAAGAACTCAGTTCCCCGTAAATGTAAGTATTTATTACTGGACCCAATTCTGTTTCATTTATCACAGAATACATGTGTATTCTATGTCTGCAGCATATTATTTAATTACTGTAGTTTTACAGCAAATTTTCAAATCAGGAAGTGTGACCCCTCTAACTTTGTTATTTTTCAAGATTGTTTTGGCTATTCCCAGTCCCTTGAGTTTCTATCTTAATTTTGGAACTTTTCAATTTCTGCAAAGAGGCCGAATGGTATGCTAATATGGATCACATTAACTCTTTAGGACAATTTGGAGAGTGATGACATTTTAACACAATTAAGTGAACATGGGATGTCATTCCATTTGTTTAGATCATCTTCAATTTATTTCAGTGATATTTTTCAGTTTTCAGCGTATTAGTGTTGCACTTCTTTTTTAAAATTTATTTCTATGGATTTTATTATTTTATGCTCTTGTGGATGTAATTATTTCTGAAACTGAATTTTTTATATTTCTCATATCCTGCAATCTTGTTTAACTCATTTATCAATTGCAATAGTTTTGTGGTGGATTTGGCAGAATTTTATATACAAGATCATATTATCTACAAATAAAGATAGTGTTAAATCTTCCTTTCCAATTTGGATGTTTTATTTCACTTTCTTGTATAATTTCTCTATCTAGAATCTACCATACACTGTTGAATAGAAGTTATGAGGGTGAAATTCACGTTTTGTTTTGATCTTAAGGGAAAGCACGGATTTTTTACCATTAAACATGAAGTTAATTATGGAATTTTTGTTGTTCCTCTTTATAAAGTTAAGCAAATTCTATTCTGCTCTTAGGATTGTTATGATTTATCATGAAACTGTATTGAATATTTGTAATTTTTCTGCATTTTTGAGGTATGTGAATTTTTGTCATTTCTTTTATAAATGAGGTATATTAATTAATTTTAGTATGTTGAAACAACCTTGAATTTCTGTAGCATATTCCATTTTGTTATGGTGTTATATCTTAATATACATTGTGAATAACAGGTGCCTTATAGAATGAATTGGGAATTGTTTCCTCAATTTTAATTTCCTTGGAAACATTCGTGAAGGACTGGAGTTAATTCTTCATAAATGTTTGGTAGAATTCACAAAAAAGTTTGTGCAGGTGGGTTTTTCTTAGTGAAAACACTTTTTGTTACTAGTTCACTCTCTTTACTTTTTATAGTTTATTTATATCTTCTATTTCTTCTTAAAGCAGCTTTAGTGTTTGTATCTTTCCAGGAATTTGTTCATTTCTTCTAGATTTTCTTTGATGGCATGTAATAGTTCATAATATTCCCTTGTGTTTTAATCATCTGTTTATATCTGAGGTGATGTCTTTCTTTCATTCCTAATTTGAATTGTCTTTCTTTCTTAGGCTGGGTAATGGTTTGTCAATTCTGTTGATCTTTTCAAGAACCAACTTTTATTTTGTTGATTTTCTTTATTGTTTTTTTATTTTATTTTTCTTTCTGCACTATTTTTCATTATTTCCTTAATTCTTTGCTTTCAGCTTAATTTTCTTGCCTTTAAACTAGTGGGTTTTTTTGTTTGTTTGTTTTGTTTTTGTTTTTCTCTAGTGGAAAATTTGGTTATTAGGAAAGTTGTTTTTTTTTTCTTTTAATTTTTTTAAATTGGGATGTAGTTGCTAATGGCACCCCACTCCAGTACTCTTGCATGGAAAATCCCCTGGATGGAGGAGCCTGGTGGGCTGCAGTCCATGGGGTCGCTAAGAGTCAGACACGACTGAGCGACTTCACCTTCACTTTTCACTTTCATGCACTGGAGAAGGAAATGGCAACCCACTCCAGTGTTCCTGCCTGGAGAATCCCAGGGACGGGGGAGCCTGGTGGGCTGCTGTCTATGGGGTCGCACAGAGTCAGACATGACTGAAGCAACTTAGCACTCCAGTACTCTTGCATGGAAAATCCCCTGGATGGAGGAGCCTGGTGGGCTGCAGTCCATGGGGTCGCTAAGAGTCAGACACGACTGAGCGACTTCACCTTCACTTTTCACTTTCATGCACTGGAGAAGGAAATGGCAACCCACTCCAGTGTTCCTGCCTGGAGAATCCCAGGGACGGGGGAGCCTGGTGGGCTGCTGTCTATGGGGTCGCACAGAGTCAGACATGACTGAAGTGACTTAGCAGCAGCAGCAGTTGCTTTACAAGGTTGTACAACAAAGTGAATTAGCTATATGTACACATATATCTCCTTCCTCTAAGCCTTCTCTCCGACACCTCCATCCCGCACTACTAAGTCACCACAAAACACCAAGCCGAGCTCCCTGCACCCAGGCAGGTGCCCACTAGCTGCCTGTTTTACACATGGTATTGCACACGCATCAGCCCTAACCCCCCAACTTACACCCTCCCCCTGATGCCCACACACCTGTTCTCTATGGGTGTGTCCCTATTCCTCCCTGCAAATGGGCTCATCTGTACCATTTGTCTAGATTTCACATATATGCATTTTTCTAAAAAAGACATACAGATGGCTCAGAGGTACCTGAAAAGATGTTCAACATCAATAATTATTAGAGAAAATGCAAACCAAAATTACAAATGTCACTTCACACTGGTCAGAAAGATCATCATCAAAAAATTTACAAACAATAAATGTTAAGGAGGGTGTGGAGAAACTCTCTTGCACTGTTGGTGGGAATGTAAGTTTATGGAACTCTATGGAGAACAGTATGGAGGGGCCTTAAAAAGTGAAAATAGAGCTACCATATGATCCAGCAGTCCCACTACTAAGCACATGCCCTGGAGAAAACCATAATTCAAGAAGATGCATGCACCCCAGTGCTCACTGCAGCACTATTTACAATAACCAGAACGTGAAAGCAACCTCAATGTCCGTCAACTGCTGCTGCTGCTGCTAAGTCGCTTCAGTCGTGTCTGACTCTCTGTGACCCCATAGATGGCAGCCCACCAGGCTCCCCCCTTCCTGGGATTCTCCAGGCAAGAACACTGGAGTAGGTTGCCATTTCCTTCTCCAATGCATGAAAGTGAAAAGTGAAAGTGAAGTCACTCAGTCGTGTCCGACTCTTAGCGACCCTATGGACTGCAGCCCACCAGGCTCCTCTGTCCATGGGATTTTTCCAGGCAGGAGTACTGGAGTGGGGTGCCATTGCCTTCTCCACAATGTCCGTCAACAAATGAATGGATAAAGAAGATGTGTTATAAAAAAGAACAAAACCGGGTTATTTGTAAAGATGTGGATGGATCTAGAGAGTCTGTCATACAGAGTGAAAGTTCTTTTTTAATGTGTTTACAGCTGTACATTTTCTTCTAATGCCTGCTTTAGCTATGTCTCATAAGATTTGTGTTACCACTTTAGTTCAGTTCAAAGTATTTTGTAATTTTTCCTTGAATTATAAAGGAAATTACAAAGATGAATCCCATTGTTTCTTCTTTGCCCATGGGTTACTTAGAAACATGTTTCATTTCCACATACCTCTAATTACAAAGCAATTGTTCTAATAAGCTCTGTTCCTACTCCTTCTACCTCCACTGCCATGGACATACAAACTACAAATGAATACACTATAATCCGATCAACACAATTTTATAAGGATAGTTTTAGGCAGTTTTTAATAATTAGAAAAGATTAGAAAACTGTTACAAATGAAAATACATTGATAATGTCTTTTATTTTTACCTATTATTTACCTCAACCAATGTTCTTTCTTTCTTCATGTGGACTTAAGTTACTGTTTAATATCCTTTTATCTCAGTCTGAAGTAAGCTTTTTATTATTATTATTTTGTGTGTGGGGAGCAGACATGCTACACATGTATTCTCTGATTTTGTTTACTTGAGAATGTCTTAATCACTTACTTTATTTTTCAAAGTTACTTTTGCTGGATGTAGAATTCTTAGTTGACAGTCTTCTATTTCAGCACTTTAAGTATGCCATTCCACTGCTTTCTGACCAGCCCGATCCCTAGAGAAAGTCAGATTTTATCTTACTAAAGATAGCTTGCAGATGATAAGTCGTTTTTCTCTTGTTACTTCAGCATTCTTTCTTTATCTTGGCCTTTAACAATTTGACTAAGATGTCTCTCACATGGATCTTCTTGTGTTTACTCTACATAAAAATTATTGAGCTACTTGGATTACAGATCACTACTTTTGGTCAAATTTGGGACTGTTAGGGCCATTATATCTTCAGATAGTCTTTCTATACCTCCCTCTCTCTTTATTCCTCCTGGAGCCCACATTATCCATATGTTGGCATGTTTGATCATGTCCCATAAACCCAAAAAGGCTCTGTTATTTTTCTTTAGTCCTTATATTTTCCTTCTCAGACTGAATAATCTCAATTGATCTTTATTCATAATAGCTGATTCTTCTCTCAGTGACATCCCTTGATGGAACCCCTCTAGCTGTATTGCTTCACAACTTTAGAATTTCTACATAATTCCTCTTTTAACTTCCTGTCTCTTTACTGAACACATTTTATTTGATGACACATATTTCTCATCCTTTATATATGTGTTCCATCAGTTCTTTGCACATATTTATAATAGTTGATTTAAATGTGGGTAAGTTTAACACCTTACTAGATTTCTCAGGGTCAGTTCCTAATGACTGCTTGTTTTTTCCTGTTATGCCCAAAGTCCGAGTCCCCAAGACCAAGAGAAATAAGACGTCCACGGCAATGCAAAAGCATAAAGGGGTTTATTGCTAGCTCGAGCTAGGGCTCAGGTCTAATCCAACGCAGTGGAGTCTTGACAAGAGCCCCGAGCTCTGAATCACAGCTACTTTTATACAGGTGGTTCTCTGTTTCAGTAACAGCATAGCTGGCGGGTGATGATTGGCTAAACCAGACTCATGCAGGATTTTCAAATCTTGCATCCCTATCCGGATTGGCTCAGGCCTGGTGTTGGCGGGGTTTTCCTGATTGGCTCAGGCCGGGGCTATAGGGATTTTTCTGATTGGTCAAGCTATACTGCTGGCAGGAGTTCCCAGTGACTCAGCTTTGCCTGGTGGCTCAGCAGTTAAAGCGTCTGCCTCCAATGCAGGAGACCGGGGTTCGATCCCTGGGTCAGGAAGATCCCCCGGAGAAGGAAATGGCAATCCACTCCAGTATTCTTGCCTGGAGAATTCCATGGATGGAGAAGCCTAGTAGGTTACAGTCCACGGGGTCGCAAAGAGTCGGACACGACTGAGCGACTTCACCTTCCTTCCTTCCAGCCTTCCTAGAGACCGAAACTCAGGCCTAGCTTGCCCCTTGGAGCCTGTTATGCCTCCAATTTGGTCCCAACATTTCCCATTGCCAGTGTATGGTTTATATGTTCCTGTTTCATTGGGTATCTTGTAAGTTTTTATTGATTAACTGGACATTTACAATAATGTTAAGTATCACCTCCAGAAATGGATTTTCTCTCCTACTAGGGTTTGCTGTCATTGATATTTGTTTTGTAATTACTGTTTAGTAATTTGGGGGGCTATTTCTTTAACGTGTGTATTATTTGTCATGTGTGGCAATTGATGTGTGCTCAGTTATCCTACTTGTAAGCTAACAAACAGACAGAAGTTTTCTAAAAATGCCTTGAACCAGTGAGACTCCCAGCCTTTGCTGAGAGGCTCTGTTGGGCGTGTCTTTAATCTTTTGGCAAGCAAAGCTCTAAGTTTTACTTTGAACTGGTATTACTACCTCAGGCAATCATTATGTTAAACAATTGCTGCTGATTCTTTTTAGTAAATAGTTGGGTTAAGTAACGGTTTGGGCTGAGCTCTGAGTTGGGTCAAGCAAAAAGCCCTGAGACTGGACTTTTCAGCTTGCTGCAAGCAAGTCAAACAGTGACAGCTTTCTGGGGTTTTCTCAGGAAGCTCCAAACCACTGTGGCTCCTTCAGTGGCGGCTAGCTCAATCAGTCTCACATTTACTATACTTGTGAGACTATTGCTTTTCAGAGCTCCCATGGAGCTGGGGAGAGAGTAATGGGATTATGGCAAGTTAAAGGACTGCGAGGCTTACTGTTTCTACTAAAATGTGCTTGTTTTTCTTGAATAAATGTATCATGGATTTTGCAAGGTTTTAATTCATTTGCAGAGTTTATGTAGCTTTTATACCAGAGAGGGTTTTCAGAAGTCTTTACTCAGCCATTCGGACATCGAGTCCCTCTGCTTCACTTTAGTGCTGCTGCTGCTGCTGCTGCTAAGTCGTTCCAGCTGTGTCCGACTCTGTGTGACCCCTTAGATGGCAGCCCACCAGGCTCCTCCGTCCCTGGGATTCCCCAGGCAAGAACACTGGAGTGGGTTGCCATTTCCTTCTCCAGTGCATCAAAGTGAAAAGTGAGAGTGAAGTCGCTCAGTCGTGTCCACCTCTTAGTGATCCCATGGACTGGAGCCCACCAGACTCCTCCGTCCATGGGATTTTCCATGCAAGAGTACTGGAGTGGGGTGCCATTGCTTACTCCATCAGTTTTAGTGATCAACGCATAAATAATTCCCATTTGTATAGTATGCTAGTTTTTACAAAGGGCTCTCACATATTATCTCTTTTTCTTTTTAAATTTTGTTTTTTTGAAATATTTTAAACAGAAAAGTAGGAAAAACAATACATGGAGTGTCCTTGTGCCCACTATCCAGATTTAACAGGTGAAATACTTTTTGCCAAATTTGCTTCATTTTTCTATTTTTATTTTTAAAGGAAGAAATATGTTTACTATCTTTTCTTCTTAACAAAGAGGCTGCTCCTGTTTTGAGATTGACATGTATTAACACTAACCATATTTGCAAATGTTTGAACATGAATGCATAAAAATATCTTTGTTTTGTGGATTCTTTAAATGGTAAATTACTTTCTTTCTGAAACTAGCTTTTCTTTATCATCTTGACATTTATCCATGCGGATGAATGTTAATCTACGGTTTAACAAAATAGTGCTTGATTAAATTATCAAATATACTCTCTTTATTCAGTCTTACTTTCCAAGTGCTGCTAGTGGTAAAGAACCTGCTTGTTAATGTAGGAGACTTAAGAGACATGGGTTCAATCCCTAGGTCAAAAAGATCCCCTGAAGGAGGGTATGGCAACCCACTCTAGTATTCTTGCCTGGAGAATCCATGGACAGAGGAGCCTGGGGGGCTATAGTCCATGGGGTCGCAAAGAGTTGCACATGACTGAAATGGCTTAGCACGCATGCACACATAGAAATGACAGCTGAGAACAGTAGTTGTATGAGCTCTGAAGCCAAAAATCCTCATCTTTAATCCTTATTGATTTACTTTTATTTATAATTTTGGAGGAATTATTTAACTCATTGTCTTGATTTACTTATGAGAATATAACAATAGTGCCTACCATGTAAAGTAAATTTGAGGATTGCATTCAGTTCAGTTCAGTTCAGTTGCTCAGTCGTGTCTGACTCTTTGCGACCCCATGAATCGCAGCACGCAAGGCCTCCCTGTCCATCACCATCTCCCGGAGTTCACTCAGATTCACGTCCATCGAGTCTGTGATGCCATCCAGCCATCTCATCCTCGGTCGTCCCCTTCTCCTCCTGCCCCCAATCCCTCTTAGCATCAGAGTCTTTTCCAATGAGTCAACTCTTCGCATGAAGTGGCCAAAGTACTGGAGTTTCAGCTTTAGCATCATTCCTTCCAAAGAAATCCCAGGGTTGATCTCCTTCAGAATGGACTGGTTGGATCTCCTTGCAGTCCAAGGGACTCTCAAGAGTCTTCTCCAACACCACAGTTCAAAAGCATCAATTCTT